>JAQGBR010000210.1:0-16100 GCA_034698525.1 Achipteria nitens | reverse complement strand
GTTTTGTTATATAATAATTGTGTGAATATTTGTTTATTTACTGTAAATTAATGTCAATTTTAATGTTATTAATGATTATTGAATTAAATAAATTCAATTAAAATTTATGTCAAATATATTTTTAGCGCAAATTCATTATTATTTGTTTTGAAAAAAGTATTTGCGCTTAAAATCAATTTTATTTCTTCTTTTATTTTTGTCTTTTCTCTCATTTTTTATTGTAATAAATATTAGTTTAAATTTAATGTAAATATTAATTGTATTATAATGTAATTGATTTTGATTTTTGTGAATCGATTTTAATTTATATATTAATTACAAAAAACTCATTTATAAATCATTATATAATATAAAGAATAAACTTTTTTTTTGAAAAGAAGACAAACTAATCGTAACTTTTGTTTGATTCAGACATTAAGTGCATTGAAGACAATTTCTAACAATTAAAATGATTTAACAAATTTTAGGCCATTATGTGATCAGAGGTCATAAGCCGTAGTCTATTATAAGGAAACCAAATAAATCAGAAGATATTAAGTCTATAACTTTGAAGTCAACCATTTATTTCTATTCTGGATATTCTATAAAAGTAGAAAAATCATGACTCAGTCATGGGTTAGGTTTGATGTCCAGACAATTCCAAGGATTGATGAAACTTAGATTTTAATGTTATTTTAGAGTGAATTTCAAAGTTTTAAAATTTGAGTTTAAATTATATGTCAATCGTTTTTAGAGCCGCAGATCACCACTACTTATAAGTCATAGTTATAGATATTATTTTATTTCAAAGTATTTATGATTACAAAACAGTATTCAATTTGAGTCATAATAAACACAATTTTAATCAAAAATAATATTTCTTTAAATGTTTTCAAATATAATCTGAAAATAAAATTGATTTCCAAAACAATAGTTTCTCGACTTATATATGATATCTTCGATTAATTACTTTTAATAAAAGATTGAAATTAAATAAAATTATTATTTGGTTTAAAACTAAAAAAAATTAACAAAAAAATTGAATAAAATATTAGAAAACATTTGAAAATATAATTGAATTCGAAATCGTTATTAGAATTGAATGGAAGATCACTTCAAAAATATTCTGATATTTCCGTTAAAGTCTGCGACGGCTATAATATATTTTGCCGTTTCATCGATCTGTTGAGGAAAGGGTGCAAAAATGGCTGACGTGACTATTTTTGTGGTCATCTGTGGCGGGGCTGGCGTTTGCATCGAATCCTGGATAGAGTGCATCGGTTGGGGAGGGAGTAATCGAATGCATTCATAGAGTTTGTTGCGGTCCCGGCGCTGACTTATTGTAGTGTTATATAACGTGTCCTGAAGTCTCCATATATAAAAGGAGGCGTTCTCTGAGCCGCAGATAATATATTTGCTGTCGTGAGAGGTGGAGGCCTTAATTTGACTCGACTCGTTTACAACACCTCTATATTTACAGGTGAGGGACAGGTCTCTCAAATCATAGAGTCTAAGACGAGAGTCATTAGTAGTGACCAGAATCTTGTTTTCGTCGACACATTCAATACCCGTAACCTTATTATTATTGCGTCGACGCCGACGATCATTACCAGAGTTAGCATTCGATACTTGAGCTGAACTGTTGTTTTTCCCGCTCCCACTCACATGTATTTGAGTGAAGTACTTGAGCTGATCTGTTGAATAGAAGATAATCCTTCCGTCATAAGTGCCGATAACTGCGAACTTTCCGTTTTGGACGAAAGACGAGGAAGTGATGAGTCCGTGAGCGGGATGTGACTCTTGAGTGGTATTACTGCGAGACTGTTGTGTGGGTAAAGCCATTACTTCGTTCCAAAGAGTGACTCTTTTGTCGGGAATGTTCCACAAACGCAACTTTCCGTCGAGAGAACCGCTGAGGAAATATCTGTCATCTCTGGGATGGAACTGAATGGTTGTCACGAAGTCTATGTGACGGAAAGTACACAAACACTCAATACGAGTGATGTGCCACAAACGCACTGTTTTGTCCATCGATGACGACAACAAAAAGTTGTTTTTAGACCACGCGATGTCCAACACATCTGCGGTGTGGCCCCGATAGGCACTAAATAAAAGCATAGGTCCCTCTTCGCTCAGTTGATTGTCTTCAAAGAGTATATGATTTGCAAGATTTGAAGCCGAAGACTCCGATTTCAAAATATCATTACTACCAGCGCTACAACTTCTTTGCAATGAAAAGGATCGGTCCCTCGCACCCAATGATCCACTCGTTTCCCGTTCTTTTGTAGAATTGGGTGAAATCTGTTGACCGGAAGCCTTATTTCGCAATTGAGTGAAATATTTCCACGACTTTTGGGCGCAATAGACTCTCAAGAGGTGGTCCTGACCGGCAGCAGCCAATAACTGTCCACAAACACTGAATTTCATGCACCAAATGGCACCCTTACAGTCATATAACTCTTGCAATAGTTTGAGTCCTTCAAAATCAGGCGTTCTTTTATGGTTTACTTTGATTTTATATCTGGGCTGAGGTTCGGGCTCTAAGTTATGTGTTTTAAGTTCGACGTGAAAAGTAGACCTCTCTTTTGCCGGTTTCACGCCTTTGACTCCTTTCATAATTCCAGTTCCAATTTTACGAAGACTTTTCATACCTTTCCTTAATTTGTCTTTTTTAGAATCATTTCCAATGCGGTACTCGTCGTCCTCGTCATCGAAGGCGCCGTCTCTTAATAGGCTTTCTTGAGCTGTAATACCGGATGCAATAGAAGCGACGTCTCCGTCAACAAAATCATTGGTCAGTTTCATTAAATGCAAACTCAAGGGATTCAAACATTTGGGAAGTATTTCTTCGGCTTTACTTAACGGCACTTTCTCTCCCGTATCGATATTTAATATCATTATCTGATTCAATATTTCCTGTTCTTTGGGTTCATTAAGTGATTGAGCCATTTGTGCCATCGATGCCGTCAAGTCATCTGATTTGAGGACCAGTTCTCTACTGTGTTTCGGTAACTCTTCGATATAAACACTTCTTCTGTCGCCAATATTCGAGAGAAACGCTTCGTTTAGACTTAAATCTCCTTTAATGCTAACGATATCATCCAAAAAACTCGACAAATTGGGTGTATGTCCTATAATTGAAGCCATTGGCTGAAGAAATGACGAATCAATTGCTGGAAGAGTTTGCAAATCTTTATTTACTTCCAAATTATTAATCGATCCGTTATTTTGTTGATTAATACCACAAACACTTATTGTCTCAGTTGTCGATCCATTGTTTATATTTTCACAATTATTTGTCTTCTTTTTCCTAACTCTTGGCGGAGGTTTTGGATGTGTTATGGTTTGAGTGACACTCATTTGTGGTGTCGTTATATTGTCTTCACTTTCATTAATAACATTAATACTAATATTGAGTTCCGGTTTCCTAATTGTCGAACATTTGGGAACGACATCGGGAACTGTTTCTGAGACCAAATCAGTGACTAAATCTGTGACATCACTCGATTGAGAAGAATAGAGACCGCTGTCAGCCATTTGTGTGGAATTCGTGGCCAACGATTCGCACAACTTATTAGTGTTGACACAAATGGTTTCTTTGCATAAATCGGGACTTTTATTAGTATTATCCGATTGATTGACATTATTTGCCACAACTTCTTCATCACTGATGGCGTCAAAGAACTGTTCGTCATCTGAGTTGTTAACTGAAGAACTGTTTGAAGAGTCACTCATTTTTACACAAATTTATTATTTATTAAATTTCAGTTAAAATTTAACTAAATTTTGATTTTAATATCAAATCAAAAATAATTAATTAAATATAAATATTTGGGACATATTTTACAAAAAAGTCGTCAAAACATTATTTTTAGGAAAATAAACACAAAAAACAAAACAACAGATTATTTACAATAAATATCGTTATTTCAAAAACAAATCTTTTTATATTAAACCCAAAAAACCCAAAAAACCCAAACAAACGATATTTTATGTAATTTATGTATTGATTTGTATTTCAAATTGCGATCACTTTTGACATTCATATCATTAAAACTAATTTAAAATTTTGTGTAAATTTGGTATAAATTAGTTTTGTTTTTAAGACTAATTCATTGGAAATGTCTTCGGTTTGTATTCAAATGATTATAAGTTATTTTAAAACATTTTATCAATGATTTTATGATTAGACGACTGAGAAAAGAGACGCCAACTCTGGAGGCGATCGTATTTCTGGCGGTCCTCCAGAAAAGAAGAAAAAGGAAAGTATTGTAGATTTGGCCAAATATTTAGATAAACCAATTCGTGTCAAATTTCAGGGCGGAAGAGAAGGTATGACTGGTTTTTGAATTGAATTAAAATAAATTGAGTTTAATTACATTTAAATCTGAAAGCGAGTGGTATTCTCAAGGGATTCGATCCGTTACTGAATCTGGTTTTAGACAACACTATAGAACTACTTAGAGGTGACATCACTTAAAGATAAACTCAATTCAATTCAATTTAATTATTAATTACAGATCCGGACGATCCCTATAAGCTAACAGACGATACCCGCGCCTTAGGTCTAGTGGTGTGCAGAGGAACGGCTGTTGTTGTCATCTGTCCGGTGGATGGCATGGAATCAATTCCTAATCCATTCATTTCACACGAATAATGTTTTCACAAATTTTTGTTAATTATTTTTCATTGAATTCATTAAATATTTGTATCAATAATTGGATCCAATTTTTATGATTTAAAATAAAATTTGAGTCAAAATTTTTAGTTTAAAAAAAAGTTATAGATTTGGCGCCGCCTTTATTATGAACGAAGAGCTCAAACAATAAAATGTAAATATAATGAGAGACTAATAATAATTTTTATAAATAAAAGTCTAAAATTGGTTTTCATTTTGTTTGACCCGAATTCTTGAGAAACTCCTCAAATGCTTCACAAACTTCATTGTCCTCTTCGTCTCCGCACTGACCGAAATCATAACTAAACATAAAATTATAATTATTTATATCAAATAAAAGACACAACGAGTGGTGTGTTGGCATACCTGGCCTGTTGAAGGAAGTCCTCTTCGTCTGAATAATTGTTGTACTCTTCATAATATTCCTGACAATTGTTGGCAGAATTTGTGTCCAAATAAGGATTGACGACAGGATTGGATGAAGCGGCAGATGAGGGTATGCTTGCAGTCCATCCTCTTCTTTGCATTTCAATGATATTAACCATCAGTTCCTTTACGTATTGATTAATTGTCTTCTCGTTTACACAAACTCTCATTCCTTCCATCACTTTATTCATGTCATCTGTCTTTTGTTCGTTAAAAAACCCTTCCATTAGTGCTCCGCACAACTAATTGGAGACAAAAATAATAGTTTAATAGTTAATCGAATTAATATTAAGCTATGAGACAAACCTTAAGCACCTGACAGACACACTTCAGATTCTCTTTTTCTGGTTTCGACAGAAGGGTTAACAGCAGTTGTGGTAATAATTGTGCCAATTCTGGTGCTTCCAATCGAGAATAAAGGTCTCCGACAAACATCGTTAGTCCTCTTAAATACTGTTCGGTTTCGGCGGAAGTCTTAATCAGAGTATCCTTTCGAGAGTACTCTCTCTGACAACTGAAACAAATTTTTAATTAATATTAGTTTCGAAACAAATATTTATTTAAAAATAATTATGAATTACCGCCGAAAGAGTAAGACTTTGAACTCTCTATTATCCGGTAATACAACTAAATTTTCGATCAGATAAATGCAAAGCCGGACCCCATTGTAACGGAACTGTGGATCAATGATTGCCTACAAATTTATAAGCGATTAGTGAGGGGTCAGTCAGTCAAACATAAGATAAAAACCTGATCGACAATAATGTTGACAATACATCCCATAACGGACTCGTCCTCATCGATGTAAGTGTTGAGCACTTCTGCTAAATATTCAATACCGGAGTCGTATTTATTGGGTTTTATTGTAATCGTGTCAATGAATTCTCTCAAATAACTCAAAGCAATGAAGTCCTCTAAATCTGGTTTAGGTTCTGGTATTTGAGTCCAGGTATAACCGTTGGATAGAGTGGTATTGGTGTAAGACATAGTAGATCTTGGTACAAATTCTTTAGCATATGGCGATAAACTGCTTCCTGTATTTAAAACCGATGTCTGAGGCGTTTGGTCTTTGATTTCTGGGTTTTAATTAAAATTAATAATTATTAACACAATTAACGAAAAGATATTAATTATAATTAAATGTATTTAACTTTTACTCAATAAATATCACAAAATGTTTGTCCAAATAATCAATAAATGAGACAATTATTGAGAAAACATTATTTAAAAACATTTAAAACTCAAACAATATTTGATTCGAAAGCCATTCATACATAACGTAAGTCTCGTTTCGGGAAAACAGTTCCCGATATTCGGTAAACATTTAACCAATTAATCATATTTTGCTAGAATTAAGATAAATGTAAATACCGTTTGGAATCCACGAACGGGTTATTAAAGAACTATTAGAGACATCTCCGCCACCGATAGAGTGATAATTGTTGTCATTTGGTCCGAACGACAATAAGTTTGTCTGTTTTGTCAATTCATTGATTTGTTCATTCAGTGGACTGTTGTTTATTTGATTGTTGGGTCGTCTCAACTGATATTGTGGTGAACTGTAATGACCTCTCATGTCGTGAGTCGAGTCATTCATATAGAGATCAGTTCTTTGTCCAGAATTGGAGTCATTAGTCATTTGTGGCATTTGTTGTCCATTAAATGAATCCATTTTTTTCTCATAAAATAAGTTGTTTTTCAGTCAATACTTTGAAAAATAAAATAAATTTAATCATTAAATTGAAGGACAAAAATATAAATCTTTAAAAAAATAGATTCAAAAAACTTACCACAAATTAAAACGAAAAAAAAATATTTTAATAAATTATTAAAAATTAAAATTAAATTTTATTTAAAAAAAATTTATTCAAATTTTTAATATTTCAAAATCAGTGAACAAAATGATTGAAAACCAAAACAGAGAGAAGAGAAGCGAATAAATAATTTGTTGTTTTTGAAGACTTTTTTAGTCAATTAATTCAGGATTGAAGGCATCGATTGATTAATCTTTGAAAACAGAGTTTGATTGGAGTAAACACTAAACTGAATGACAGACAAACTGACAATGAATTCAATGGTTTTTTTTCTCTCAAAAGAAAAGCGTATTTTTCTCTCATAACTGAATCAAACGTATATTCATATAAACCGTACGACAGATGGCAGTAATATGTCATCAATTGATTCAATAGTGACTTCAACTAGACTTCAGTCAGTGATAGACTTTGAGTACTTCCCAAACCCGTACCTCAACCACAACAATGTTTAAAATAAAGAACAGATTTTTGATTAACTAAATTAACGCCACTTTTCTAAGAAAATATTTGTCGAAATACCTTATATTTAATTAGAGCTAAACTTTTATCAATTATTTTATGGGTTTCATTGAAATAAACGGTTTTAACAAAATCGGGTCAAACAAATCAAATCTAGTAATAAAATAGTTGAGCTATAATTGATCTTGGTTGATGATTAAATCAAGATTAATAATTGATAAATGATGTCATTTTAGTTTTACTGATCAGATGACAAGAATTACATAAACCAATGAAACGAATGCTTTGAATAAATGAAAATAAAGTATTTATTTATTTTTCGTTTTAAATTCGTTAATCAAATTCAGACTAAATTTAATTGAATTGCAATTAAGGCCTCATTTTCTGAAGAATAGAATAAAACATTTGTACAAAAAAGCTCTTAAATAAAGTGATGTTTATTTCACTAAAATATGAAATAATAATTCCATAATCAGTTGGTCCTCAACTCCTGACGAGATGCTATCCATAATGACTGGTATGAGAGCGCCGTCCAACTGAATGGCGTATTGCGGGGGCAAAGACTGTCCATTACTGCCCACTTCGTATCCAACCTTATTATTGTTAAAATTGATGTTTAGAACAATTAAATAGCATTTTTTAATGAGTCCTCACTTTATCGGAGTCTAAATTAATTCTTAACCCAATTTTAGTCATCCCATTATCAAACAATTGGTCCAAACAAGAAGTCAGTGCCAAACAGAACGCTTGAGATATCATTTCTGCTAATTTGCTCGCATCTAATGAATCGTTTCTGAAAATTAAGTAATTGTTTTGAATTTTGCAAATATTATTGACTCGAAAGAGGAATACCTTCGACTCATTTCATTAATTCGAAGAAAGAATACTTCAGTCCATCGAATAACTAACTTATCGTTTGTATAATCAGTTCCGTTATATATTCGTATACTTTGTATTCCCTCCAAATTTATGCCATCGATAGGACTGCGAACTCTAATCAGAGCACAGAATTTGCAATCAATATAAATATGAATCGAAAACTCTGATTATTAAAACAAACCCTAGATTTACATTGATGTCTTCCTCTGACCACAACATTTTAATCACTTCTTCGGGTTCTGAATCAACTTTACCACAATTGATGACATAGTCTTTCATGTCTTTGAGAGCGCTTCTCAATTGAGTCATAGTATTGGGAAGAATCTGAATAAGTAGTCCGTCCTCAACGATAGACATTTTAGCAGTGAGTCCTGTACTGGATTTAAGGGCTCCACTGAATACAATAAAACTGGCACCCGTTGTCTTCCGGGAAGCGCCCTCAATATTGATGGACTGTGTCTGATACTGTCCGTCCACATCGTTTTGCATACAAACCAAATGAGAGTCAGCTCTTAGACTAAAGTTAGCGCCGAAGGCCAACACGTGTTCGTTACTGTTTGTCAACACTTTCTGAACCTTTTCGTATCGATTTCGGGGTAAATGTACTGAAATTCGCTTTTCTTCCAAATGTATAGTTAGTCCCGAAACAGTGGGAAGAGTGTACTGGAAGTTACGAAAATCCTAACAAAATATATTTCTATTTATAAGAATTGCATATAAAGTGATGTAAAGGGAACTGACAGCCAATACGTTCATAATTGTGTGTCCGATTTCGTAATACACAGGTTTTCGACACCGATAGCTGACTATAGGACTCGGATAGTCTGAAATATCGAATAAATGTGTTTTAATTGAAGATAAAAATTAGAAAAAAATACATTTATATTCTGCGCCCAAACGAAGAAGAAGTCTTAAAGGGAAGACCTTCGCCCACGGAATTTCCCATTTGTGGATAAGTATTGCTAATAGAAAAGGAGGGGACGGCAGCACTAAATTGTTAAAACACTGTAGAGTTGGACGCGTAAAAAGGAAACCACTGTTGTCTTTATTGCCAAAGAGGCCGTCCGGAAAGAAGGCGTGACTTAAATCATTGAAAGCGGTTCCTAAATGTTTGGAAATTAATTAATAGAATTGAATGCTTTTGAGACCACTTTTAATGCCTTTCGAAGCGCTGTCGTAAACAAAAGTGAATAATCGGAATATATCTCTCGGGAAAGTATCTTCTTCTGGAAGTCTTTCCAAAGTGACGAGTAATTCATCCTGTCCTATAGTGGCCATACCTTTTGACGCAAAAGTCCAACACTCGCTTTGTACACAACAGTCCTCTAAAGAACAAATGTTTTAAAAGCTTATCATTTAATTAATTGAGTGAATACTCACTCAAAACTATTTTTGCAAAAATATGTAAATTTTTGGTCAGAGCGAAAACCACTGGACATAAATCTTTGGTTTTCATGAATTCTATCAGATTTATGACCGAAGGCTTACTTTTGACTAATTTATTATAATTCAAATCATAATAATTAATAATTGGCGGTAAAGTGCCGTTTGAGTCAGTTATCACAATACGACTGGCCTTTGATTTATTAGAAGTAGCCGTCGATTGAATGGCAGACACATTCTCGACGGGCGGAGATTTTAATTTGAGCTGAGTCCTACCGGCGCGCCTCAGGAATGCAATACTACTCGTGCTCTCACTTGTTTCAGTTAAGTCCCCTCCGGGACGTATGCCATCAGAAAATACCACTTGTTTTGGCTCTCCTTTGGGACGATCTCCTCTCTTAAGAACCCCAACCGGTACCATAACAGTAGGAGGGGGTCTATTCAATAGATCCTGTTCTTGTTCTAAGGGAGATATAGTCGAACAGTATTCTGAAGGGTTGTTGGGATCGGGAGTTCGATAGTTAGAAGCATTGGACGGACTCGAGTCTGGATAGAGATTATCGGATCTTAAAGGAGAAGAATTGTTTTCGTTTGCGTTTCTTTCAATAGCAGCGACTGTTCACACATTTTATACAAAAATAATTAAATATTTGATAAATGTTTGAGAAATTGAATCAAAACTCACTTCTGGCTAAAGTCGAATAACAGATCTGACAAACTCTGGACACTTCGTTGTCCAGATATAACAACTTTGCTCTACTGTTACAACACTGAGCGCACAATACTTTACCGCAGGCTCTGTATTGTAGAACAGAATTAAGAAATAAATGAATAATTTTCGTAAAATAGAGAACTCAAAGATTTAACAAAAGAGTTGGACAATACCTGCAGTGATGTCTTCTTTTAATTAAAGTGAATTTAATGTCGCAATGCATACACATTTGAGTCTCGTTGTCGGGAATCCAAAAGGGCTTCACTTTACCCAACATCTGTTCGTCTTCACTCAAACCCAGAGTTAAATTGTGTTCATTAAAGTCAGAGTTCATAGCATTTGAAGACAATTCTTCATCGTTTGACACATTATTATCGGATTCATTATTATTACTGTCGTTATTATTCTCGTCATTTGTCTCATCGATGGTTCCATTGGTTTGGTTTGTATTTACATTTATTGCATTTGAAGCGATTGGAAGAGTGTTTGGCCGAACAATTCTGGTCGGAATGTTGTCTATTGCCGGCGGAATGGATTCACTTTCATTGCATTGATTGTCGAGAGATGTGTCTGAAATAGTCTCTGATTGCATCGAAACATCTTTTTGTTGGATAATATCGAAATCTGAAATATCACTAATTTTGTCGTTATCTTCAATGGAAACACTAGACGTCGACTGACTCATCGAATTGAGTTCTTTGTCTGATGTAGTGTTCAATAACTCTTCATTTGTTTCCTCACAATTTGACTGCGAATGTGACTCAACATCAATATTGGAATCAATGTTTGTTATGTTAGTTATATTGTCTTCAGTTTGTTTGGCTTCAAATTCACTCAAGTATTCGTTGATGTCGTGTTCAGTCAAGTGGTCGATATTCACTTCAATGTCACTAAACTTTACAACATTTGTTGTGTTATCGAAATTGTTTTTAATAGAATCTGTTTCCCATTTAGTGTCACATTTGACTTCAGACACACCATTTTCAGCACTCAATTCTGATTCAATCTTAAAATTTGTCTCTAAATCAGTTCCAGAATTGATTTCTTCACTTAAATTATTAATATCTTCTGTTATCAAAGTTTCTTCAGTTTTCTCTTCAATAGTTTCCGAAATTTGGTTTTGAATACCATTTGATTCAATTTCAGTACTTTCAGAAGAATTAAGATCTGAATCAGTATTCAATGTCTCTTTTGGTGTCGAATTTGTGATTGAATTTTCATCCATTTCTGTAGTAATCGATGGATTCATTTTAATCTCAATTTCTTGTCCGCCATTAGACAAGTGTTTATTATCTTCTGATTCATTATTTGTACCAATATTTTGATCGATTTCCACATAAAGTACTTCATCAGAGACTTCTTCATCGCTGGAAGTGGTGTCGATGTCATACTCATGAGTGTCATGAGTGGTGTCTTCAGTATTCCATTTGGCCTTTTCTAACAACGAAGCAATTAATCGACTCTTTTCTGTTTCGTTGACTTCTTTGTTGATATCATAAGTAGTTTCGGTTTCGTTACTATTATTTAGATCTTTGTTTTGATTGCTTTGAGTTTCAATCGGTTTAATACTTATACCGAATTCGGCTTCAGATGAGTCCAACTTTTCAATGGTTGGACTTTCGATATACGATGAAAACAAATGTTTTTTATAAGAGTTTGTGGCCGAAGATGTCGAGCATCCGATCGCATCACTTGATGTGTGGACTGTCGACCGATTTTGAGTGTCTTCACAATAGGAATGAATTGACGGAAAATTATTATTAAATCCAAATGTATTGCAATTCGCGATCTTTACTAACGACGGCGGGTGTCCCCTATCGCTAACATCTGTCACATCCATACAATGATAAATGGCTTAAAATAATAGTTTAAATTTAATTAATGCAAACATACCGTCATTTTCTTCGAGTTCATCCAAAATACTGTCCAAATCGATAACAAATTTTTCCATTTTTTATCAAAAATTTATTATCTTCTTATTACATCACAAATGAATTTAAATAAAAATATAAACAAAAATTAATAACAATTTTGATTTTGGCATTAAATGTGAACCTAGAAACAATAAATTAAATTAAAAATAAATTACAATTAAATTAATTATATTTATGTCAATCATTGCCTAAACAAGACTTTATTTCACACCAATTGTTGACATACTATGAGATTATATAAGCAGTCATTCAATGATAACGTAACACAAATCACATGAACTGACGATTAATTTTCTATGGATTGAGACCACAATAAATACTATAACTTATAATCTGTTTATTGTTTTATAACCCCTTTTATTGTGTTAAATGAGTCACTGTTTTGAGTCAACACTTTTGTTGTCAACCGATACTCATATTTGAAACGATTTATTTGAATGAATGAAATGTTTTTCAATTAAAGAGTTGTCATTGAATTTGAATCAATTTTAATCAAATGAATAATACTTTAATCCCAGAGATCTTTGACTCAAAGCGAGTGACATACGAGTGTTCGTGTGGTTCACTTCAGTCAATACATAGAATCTATTTTTGTCGTCATTGCCATCAACTTCGATGTCGAGACTGTGTCTCACATGAGGTCAATAAACAGGACTTTAATTAGAAGTTAATTAAAATGCCTTTAAATTGTCTTTCAGGTGGACTCTCAGTACTGTCAACACTGTCTCGAATATATTCCTTCGATTGACGCCAAACTCAAGAAGAATAAGTAATTTGTTATCAAATTGGGATCAAATATTTAAATTGTTTTCTTGTAATTAATGAAATGCCAATTAAGGTGTGCCTCTTGTTTTCAATGTCCGTCGTGTATGCATACGTTGACCACAAGAGCTATCATAACTCAGAGCCCGAACCCAACAGATCCGACGCAAACGGTTCACAAAAAAGTCTTTTTTCTGGTCTGCTATTACTGTCGCTGGTCTTCAAGAGATATCGGAATTCCTGACCAATCCGTCGGTAAGTTTTCCTTTGAATTGATTTAAAACAAATTAATTAAAAATTACTGAAAGCGAGCGGTAATTGGCCTGAATTGGAGACACCGAACGCCAAAAGATTGGACGCACTCTTCGATCGCTACAGACTTTTGGCTCAAAAGGAAAAACTAGAAAAAGAGAAGAAGAGAATAAGTCCGCGCTCTGCCATCATTTTACTCGATAAATATGGTATAACTCCTTCGCTGTCCCCTAAAGTGACCGCCACTTTAAGGGCTAAAATGGCGAGAAGTAGTTCAGGATTTTCTTTGGCTGATCTCAAGTCTCCGACCGAATCCAATGACTTTGAGAGCTCTGTAGCCACGGATCAGATCGAACCGCTCGATGTGAGTGCCTTTTATAGTAGTGAAGAACCGGATATAACAGTGAAGGCGACGTTAAACCAAAAGTTAATGCAAGTCGAGACACAACCAGAGATATCGTCCCAATTATATCCCGTGAGTCAAATGCTTTTAGTTAAGCGTTCCCTTCGATGCAAACAATGCGATCACAACTTAAGTAAACCCGAATATAATCCGTCGTCAATCAAATTCAAGATCCAATTGTCTGCTTAGTATGTCTGCCCTCAAAACGAATTTCATTTAAGAATTATTTGTTTGTAATTGTTTTGTCGATAGTTATCACATCCCAGAACTCAGGATTAAATCGATTCCTGTCCTTAATGTTGATCAGGAGGTCAGACTGGAATTGACTCTTCAGAACCCAACTCCTTATGTACTTCACGTAACACTTTTCGAATTGGAAGAGACGGCTAATCAAAGCGCACGCATTAAAGTGCCGACCGTTTCCATGGCTTTGGCACCAAAGGACGACACCGCAGACCTCGATATCGATCCAAATTATAGCTCACAATTCAATGACGACAAGAAGTAATGTTTTATTTATTTAAACCCTAAAAATCTAATTTAATTTAATTGTATTTCAGTGCCATTTCTTTTCGAAAGGGAAACAAATTAGGGTTTTATGTAAATGTCTGTCCCTTAAAGTCTGGCGAATGTAAGTTCAAAATAGGACTCAAACATGACTTCATTAATACAGTTATTCAGTCGCACAACAACTCTAATGAAAGGCAGTCACAAATATCTTGGATTAATCATAATATTTGTATCAATTTAGGACCCGTTCCCAATCAATCAGAATAATAATCAATTATTTTAACAAATTTTTATTTGATATGAAATTAACTAATAATTGGAAATAAATTTTCACAAACTTTTAAAAACTTGTATTTAATTCTTGTCAGTACTGGACTGTTGGAATCCCTCTCCAGAAACACCTGACTTTTGGAGTCCCTCTCCAGTAACACCCGACTGTTCACCATTTTTTGGGGTCTCTACCGGAGCAGTCGAATCCTGTTTTTTCATTTTGTTTTCGATAAAGGAATCGATTAATGAATAACTTTTAGTTTTGAAGACATTTATCTGAAATATTTGGCATTTGAAGAGATATGAGACGATTATTAATAGAATATTGAAAATAATAAACATTAGAAGTGTTATCAAAATAATTTCTATCGTTTTTCTCTGAAAAAGGACCAGAATAACAACAGTGATTGTGCTAAACACCATTGCCATAGCAAAGCATATAACGAGATACCATTGAGTCCAACGCTCCCATTCTTTTGCGCCGTAAGTTCTACAATAGTTTTCTTTTAAATAAAATCTGTAGAACAGAATAATTGCGAATTCGACTAAAAAGGCTAAAAACGTCGAAATAAAGGCACAAATAATAACATTATATTCTGAAAAAGTCTTCAGAAAAACAGCGAATAACGTGGCGATAGTTGAGGACACATACAGGAAAGATAGCACTTCCAATGCCAACAGAAATTTTGTGGGTTTTCCCAAATCTATGTTCGGATCCCATTTCATTGGTTTGCAGACGAATTCGAGCTTTTCTTGTTTGACATTCTGAGCGCTTATATCCTTTTCGATAGACATATAGTAATAATCTTTAGTATCGATTCCAATCATATGCATGTCATACAAATATATGGTTCCCTTTTGAGCTGAACTTTCAATTGCAATGAATCCCCATCCGGAATAGGGGTCGGATCTATTGATTATGAGTGGGAGACTAACTCTCGTTCTTTTTTCTAAATCAGTAACTGATCGAAGAATAGCCACTCTTATATTGAAAGTACTGATATATGTGTGGTTTGGGTTTCTAATGCGAACGGTTAGGATATTCTTGTAAAGATTAAACCGTTTTCTTGTCATCGGATTTAAATCAATTTTAATGAAATATCTGTATTTAGTATCGTTTTCATTGCATTTGTCGTAAATTTCAGTAATGTTTTGTCCGGAAGTCATATTAGATATAGTGATGGCGACCATAAATAAGACCCAAATAATGAAGAGTATAATAAGTGTACTAAAATTAGCGAACTGTTCCTCTGTGTCTGGCATTTCAACCAATAGATTCTACTTTTAAGACAATTAAAGAATAAATTTTCTATACTTTTATTTAAATTTAAATCAATTATTGCACGAAACGATTAAAGTAAAGTTTATTCTAATTTAATAGTTTATTGATATTATATCCACGAAATAAACAATTTTGAACTAAACTATTGGTCTCTAATTTATTTTTTAATAATTTTAGTTTTCTATTGAATTTTGTCACAATTTTTTTTGGAAATTATTATAAAAATGAAAAATTTAATTCAAATTATTATTTTAGTTCAAAGTTAAGTCAATTATTAATATTTAATTAGAAATTTAATGAAAATTTTATTCTAAAGTATTCAAAAACATTAAATTAGAGTTCGTATCCGTCGGTGAT
>JAQGBR010000209.1:0-16100 GCA_034698525.1 Achipteria nitens | reverse complement strand
TATTATTACATTAAATGAATTAAATTTATTTAATATTAAAAACATTTTATTTATTTCATTAATTAATTGCATATTTGAGTCAATCATAATGTCATTTAACGAACAAAATAAGTGTAAATAAGTTCATAACAGAAATCCCTGAATAACTCAATGAATGTTTTTGTGGTGACATTCACTCTAATTTTTAGTCAAACACTACTAACACTACTTTCGATGACTGCCTTAACACAAATATATGCGAAGGGGTCGGTGGGGATCATAATTGGGGAAACGGGCCATTTCTAAAGCATAAACTTCAGACAACCTGACCTTTTTTGGTCAAAACAGTTGTGTAAGCATTCGTAACACTGAGTATCGGATCGCAAGAAATGTCGAGAGTTGTGTCACTCAATAAAAGTTTGTGCCATTTATTACATTTCTATTCATTGAATTCGAGTCACAAAATATTCCTCTCATTTAAACATTAAAAGAATTTTATTTTATTTTTTAGAATTGAGAGAAAAATATGAGAAAATATAATATATTTGTCAAAAATCTGGATAAGTTTTAAGCCAAGTTTATTTTCATATTGAAGGCAATGTCTTTTACTTAAATTGCATAAAACTTTTGAAGATTACGAGACTTTTGTGCAAAAAATAGTAACTCTGTTATCGAAAGAATGTTAGTTTGAAGAGAAAATAAACAGAGTTTAGGAGAGGATCTCAGTTAGGAAGGTATTGGCGCCCCAAAGACCTGGAGGCAAAAATATATTCTCTCTCTCGCACTCACTTTTTCCTTAAATACACGTAATATTATACAAGACTCCATTCAATTCTTTACTCAAGTCTTAGAAACGGTTGAAAATGTATTCGAAAAAACTTGAAAAAAGAAAAATTAAGTCAAACACTGAAGACATTGGAAATCAATGTTTATATAAGCGAATGGATTAATAGCGACACAAATAAAGTTAATTCAATCAATAGATTAACTAAAAACCAAATTATTTGTGTCAATAGATTAATAAAATACCAAAATTGAAAACAAAATAATAATTAAATTAAAAATGAAATAATTTGTAACACATTTTAATTAAAACAGATAAACCAAATTTTTCACCAGATTCATTAATTATAATTTTTACCAGACATTAATAATAAAAATAAATAAGCTAGCACATCATAAAGAATTAAAATGTGTAAGTAATGTTGATAGTTTAAAATATTGATTACCAAATTTTATTAACATCTCTGAAGAGTCATTAAGCACTCGATAGAAATAATACGAATTAACGAAAATGTGTTTAAAAAAAGGCAACTTTTATATCATGAGAGGTATTATCAAAACTTTTATCAATATTAAAGTATAGTATAGTATAGGAGTGTTTTTCAGATAATTTATTCGATGATTCAATTATGAGTACAGTTAGTAAACAGAACGGATCCTAAACATAAAATTAAGTGATTGTTTGTTTTGAAGGTAAGCGCTGGTCAATCATTTTTTGAAAATAGGATATTGAGTTGTTGTGCAAAATAAAACTGGATGTAAGTTATGTGAGTCGAGACACACATCTCTCGTTTTGTAAATAAATATAGCAATTATAAGGAGAGAGCGATTTTGGCCACAAAAACAAATAGCGATATTAGGCAACGATGACATTTGCAAATCCCGTAGTGTTCAGAGAGGGACGCCATTCAACAAAATAGCTTAAGGCTATTACTAATAAGTAATCCCACTTAAAGTTGGGATAAACACAAAATTGTGTAAAATACTATTCTGACATTTGAACAAAACAATAGAAACGGAGGACAGACTCAATAAACCAATCATTTTTAAAGTAACGCCCAAATAAGTGGTCAGTGTTTGACTTAGAATTGATTTAATACATGTATTTCACACTTCGCTAAACACTAATCAAATACTCATATATTTGATAATCGAATGAATAAATATCTGGTTATATAAAAATTGAAGAAATATTTATATTTCATACAAAAAAGCTTTGAAATCAATGAAATTATTGAAAGTCACGATGAGTTGACTCTAAACTCATTACTATTACCGAAAATAGACACAAATATCTGTTAATTAGAAAATAATCGTTTGATAACAGAATTTATAAATCAAAGACTTTATTCTATGAAAAATATTTGACATTTACTCTCAAAATAAAAAGTGTGCGCTTTATTAACATTGAATAAGTGTAAACTTGCCATGATCAACATATTCCATATCAAATTAATCTCTTTATAGATGAGTTCGATTTTCTAGTTCTAAATTTGGATTAAAGAATGAGCTAGATGATTGCATGTTGCTATGATGATGCCTTGATCATTGCAACACATTCATGGCAGCTCTGAAGGTCATTCGATTTATCGGTTAATACACTTTAATATCGATCGTATAATTCACTACAACTACACATATGATGTCTACTATTTTTTAGACTAAATATTTTTCAAAAAAATCCATTCAAATGTAATCTATATTTAAATTATATTAAATAAATTAATAAAATCTATTCATTACTATAATTAATTTCATCAAAATTATTATAAAACAATTTTGTATGAAATTTAATAATTATTTTGTTAGATATTCTCAATTCTATAACAACGATATGAGTGTATGTCGTAATCAAATTGAATAAAATGTCGATTGAATGCCAATAAGTGTGCCCTTGAATGAGGACATCGACCAAAAGACTGTTTCTCTTTAATTTGGTTTAAATGTCCACACATTAAAAGATACTCTCATAGGGAGTAATGTCTACACAACTATATAGAGAAGTAATATTAGAAATTTGATCATCAATTTGGTTGCTATTGACTACAACAGCACATACTCGTTGAGACATTAATACTGAGAACGTAAAACTTGTTATCCAATGAGAATTGAGAAATGAAATCTACGACTATGTAAATGACGACATACTAATCATAATCTCCAATATATAGGTCTTTATATTATTTGACTGTTCGAGGGTTTAAAACTACATTCAATATAATGTAGATATTTATGTATTTTCAGAAAGAATTCTTTATTTGCTATTCGATTATACTCTGAATGTTGTATTTTGTGATTAAAATCTATTATTTGATTAAATCATTAAGTCATTAGTCAATTGGTTGGATATATTTTATAAAATAGTTTGTATTAATAAAATAAATTATAGAAAATATTTATTCTATAATAAAAAATAGTAGACATAAGTAGTGGTAGAGAATATGCGATCGATATAAAAGTGTATTAACCGATAAATCTAATGACCTTCACTTTCAGTCTTGAGTTCGGATAATACAGCAAAACCTACGCAATCTCTCTCTCACTCAAAGCTATGCTCTTTTGAATGCAGCAATGCTTAGATTTTTTTAGCAAAAAGACTCGTTGTGTAAGTTGAATGAATAAACTAACAAGGCTATTCTCAAAGATCAAACATGAAGAGAGGCCCAAATTAGAGGCTAAAAGTAAAAAATTGAAGTCTATAATTACATTGACTTTAATTACATTACAAATATATGATATCATTTGATAAAAAACATTATTCCCAATAAAAGTACTTAAAATGGTTTTAAATTTTCTAAATTCATAAAACATTAGAGAAGAGGAAATTTTGATTAAAAACATGTTTTAAAAAAATCATTTTGACGTCTATAACCATACTTTGGGAGTATACAGATTTGGTGTGTCATCTTACGCCCCCTCCCTTCTTAGTGACCAATTGCAATAAATGTATATCAAAGTTAAAATAATTTAGGCCTAACTCATTCACAAAGATTTGATTGTTGTTTATTATTTATCGTTGAATGAACTTGCTTCTTTTATACAAAGTACTATAAAAGTACTTATAAAAAGTCTTACATATACTATATATTAAAGACTATATAATAGATAAAAGATTTCATTATATTTGCAGCAAATTATTTAGAAAAAAACAAATAATAATCAATATTTTGAAGCAGACGTTGTTATGACTGCATTTTTGCATTGAAACAAAAAACAAACCGTTTCTAAGTTTAGCGATTCGTTTAATAACTATATATAAAAATTGAAATATTAATACATCGACTGTAGAGTACAATCACTTTTGGAACTTATGTTTTAATGTTTTGGTTGAATATCATCACAATTATTATGAAATTAAGGGGGAAATAATGGTTGAGATTACCGACACTTTTTCCTAATCCAAAGTTCAATTAAAAAGTATTGATAATACAGAGTCTCACTAATAGAGATAATTGAGTTCTTTTTAGTGAGAGAAGTCATAAAGTGTTCAAAAATAAATTCATCGAATGTCAGTCAGAATTGGCTGAGTTTATGATAAATTTCTATACTATTTAAATAAACATAGAGTGCACTCAACTTTTGAATTTCTCGTTCAAAATAACATTATAGTCAATGTTAGTGGAACTCAAGGATAGTAAACGAGTGAACAGAACAGTACAGACAGGGTTTAAGATTAAACCAAAAGAAATTAGAATAGAATAATACAAAAGATAATAAGCAAACAGACATGTAATGTGTTTATTCGTTTTGGGTATTGTTTTCAAAAATCTATTTTATAATTATATTTTCGTGTCTTAAGCTCTTAAAACAAGAGTACACACCATTTGGAACCAATAGAAAGAGGCGACAGAGAATCCAATGGTTTCTCATTTAAAATCATTATCTTTGAAATTAAAACTAATTAAAACTTCGATAAAACTTTTTCAAAACAAGAGATCTAAAAATCTAAAAAAATTATTACAAACACTACATAATACTTGAATTGTGAAAAATTCAAGTTTCAGATGAGAACAATCCAAAAATGAGTTCAGAAAAAATGAAAACCGAGAAAAATGTTTCAATTTTTTTGGGCCAAAACATAATCTAAATAAAGAGTTATCTCTTAAACTGAATTAATCACTTGTTTTAATGGATTTTGAAAAAATAATAAGAAAAAGTAAAGCAATAAATTTCAATATCAAGGTTTAAATAACTTGTATTGAAGTTTTAGGTTAACTCAAAATTAAACTACTTTTGAGTAACATTTTTGTGATCCACTTCACACAAATGCAACTCAAATTGCGGCCAAACCTTACAATTAAAGCCATATTTTTTTGTTCGAAATAACATTTCAAAAACAATTAGACTAAACATTCGCTAATTATTTCAATAGATTTTAAACATTCAATGATTTCATTCCCAACAGATTTTATCCAAAAATTGATTAAACTTTAAAATAATGTCTGATTTTTTTCAAAAAAAAGACCAGATATTCGTAGACTTGTGTTCAAAGTCTATATTTAATTGAGTGAAAAAAGAGCCAATAAATGGCTAAATGAAGACTAGAATTACAGGACTATAACACGAAATGATAAACTGATATCATTTTTCAATGCATTTGATTTACTCCTAGTATTAAAAGAAATATTGGATTACATTTCTATGAGATTTCATTGACATCACAACTATTTTAGTTATTAATCGATTGAAAATATAGAGAAAATCCCAATCAATGACTAGTTATCAAAGATTACCTGAAGAATGAGAAGTGGAGCTCTCATGAATGTCCAGATCCCAGAAGTCGAGATCTACTTCACCGATTTCAGATGAAGCTAAACTGGGCACCGGACTAATTCCAGTTCCGTTCTGACTCGAAGATACTTCGGGAGAACTTTCTGAAAGTCCAGTCACCGAAACAGTGGCCGATGAACCGGAAGCTGCGGCCGCCTGTAAGGCCGCACGTTTGCGAGCTATTGGTTGAAGGCCACTGGCGGAGGGACGGGACGACTCAGCAGGCTCTTTCTTGATCTTGGGAACAGAGCACGGCCCCAATCGCATATTCTCTTCATTGAGAAAGTCATCGGGAAAGGTAGCCCTCGCCTTCTTATAGCCTGACTCTGAACTATTAGAAGAGCTACCACTCGGGCCGTCTAGAAATTCTTCGACGGCCTTATCGGCGCGGGTGTGGCTCAGCCACAGTAATACTAATGGATCCAGGATTGAAATGGGGTTTGACTTTCAGTCAATAAATAATATTTATTTGAATTATTTTGGACGGAATCACAGCTCGAACTCAATTATGAGACGACAATGTTTTACACAAAACTCATTAATCATTGGTTCGAAAGTCAAACAATTCTTTTCCAATATATTAATGAAAAATAGAAAAACACTAAACAAACAAATATATTGTCGACAAAAATCAAGGCCTAAAACAACTTATTTTAATATTAAAACTGGAATTCAGTTTATTATACGCTTTCGATAAAAAGCGATTGCAAAGTGATTGTTCCGATGCTATTGCCGTCAGAGATGACTCCCCACTTATTTTTGATACTCATATAGTAGTGGAACACAAAATAAATTATTCAAAAATAGCACCGAAAACAGTATTTGTTTAGATTTTGTTCAACGATTACAACAAAACTGTAGACGTTTTTGAAGACAATCTTTTACTATAAAATGTTTAACAATTGCTATATAGAGACACACAAACTTGCAAATATTAAAATTGAGTAAATTCAGTTGAGATGAGACAGTTCAGTTCAGTTCAATTCATATACTATTATATCAAATATAAATTCTATAAATTATTAATACAAACAAATATTAAAAACAA
This sequence comes from Achipteria nitens, assembly GCA_034698525.1. Lineage (NCBI taxonomy): Eukaryota > Metazoa > Arthropoda > Arachnida > Sarcoptiformes > Achipteriidae > Achipteria > Achipteria nitens. The sequence goes on along the minus strand of JAQGBR010000209.1, from coordinate 9,520 downwards.
ATTCAAAGACAGAGAAATAACTTTTGATTTATATATTAATTGCAATAATTATTAAAAAAATTATTTGTCGATAGAATCTATAAATTGGTTGATATGCTGAGCGCAAAGTGCATCAAATGAGCCAAATTGAAACGAGGTTTGTGTGCATCCCTCAGAGCGAGCACTGGCAGGTTTCGAACTGTGCTGAAGCTATCGTCACCAAAACTAATGCACTTTTAGGCTGTGCGCTGGCTCTCACTCTATTCGTTCCATTCCCCCTATTTTCTCCAGGTCTCTGATCTCAATCACGTGATCGTCATAATCAAGTGCTGCAATAATGCAGTTGCAGGTGCATTTACCTATGGCAGCGCCCCATTCCCTCTCCCCTTTACCCCTATAGTGTATAATGGTTATTTTTTTAATCACAGCGTCATCAATATATTCTTAAGGGGGTATAAAAGTCATGAGTGTAGTGGGCCTGCAGTCAAACAGGTTTGTCTACTTGTGCTCAATCGAGTTATGAAGCAATAGATTTATTATAATAAGTTTGATAGCAGTGATGGCAGTGAATCGCAAACCGTATCCTTTATATTTCACTTGTTCTCTAAACCGGTTAGATTTCAAGTGCTTTGCCCTTTATTTAGAAAATTACTCAACTGTTGGCTAACTTATCCTTTTCTTACATCAAATAGTGAAACAGTTCCCCCACTCCCCACTCCCGGTCTCTACATTTGGCTTTAATATCAAACGCTAAACATATTCTGAGTCTTTGTTTTCATTCAAAGCACACATTCTTAAACAACTCTTATGACTAGAGTAGAGCGTCGGACAGGTTATCAACTATTGCGCACACACTGAAAAAAGTGAACTTGTTCAATTCAATTGTGATTAATGGTCATTAGAATAGGTATGGGCGGAGGGCGTTATCTCTTCTTCTCAATTGAAATCAGTTGGAATGCATAGAAATTGGCATAAATTGACGACTCATTGAATTTTTTGGCAAAAATATGCAAATCTTTATTTGAAATTAAATTTAAAACAAATCTCTTTTGACTCAAAAAATTCTGGTTAACTAAAAGTGAAGACTCAGAGAGGGATTACATTTGTTGGCGAACGTAAAATATATTTTTCTTTTTCTTGTTTAACATCAGAGGGCGATGCACTTTGAGCTGAGCTGAGCGCTAGTATTTTATTAACATTAATGTTGGCACAAATCAGTTAAGAAAATGCATTCTCAGTCATAAAAAAAAGTGATCGATTGATATGAATATTAGTTTATAATACTATGAAATATTAAATTAGATATAAATATCATACGATTTTGATATTTATTACAACAAATATCAAAGAGAAGGTCGGTTTGTGACCGATAATAATATATATGTTTTATATCAATACCACACTATCATTGGTTACGCTATAAAAGTACTGCAAAACTGCTAATAATTTATGCTTAACTAAAACATAACATTTAATTCACATCTAATACGAGTGTATATCCAAAGAAAAGTAATGAAAGGAATGCATCAAATGATTATCACTATAGATATTATGTCTACAGACTATATATGGTTTAAATTACCAAAAATTAAAACATCTAATCAACACATTTTAATATCAAATCATTTAACTAGTTTAACTAGGTGCTCTAAAACACATTCAACTAGAAAAAACAACTTTAGTATCCAATTTTCATTTAGCCTGAAACTGATATATGAAAAACTTTATATAGAGTTATAGTTTGGTAGTGCCGATAAGGTTCGGTAATTAGAGGTTTCTCTGCATTACTGTCTCTTTTTATTAAACTAAAAAAAGTCAAAGCATTCGATTCACAGATATTTTTCAATGAATTCATGTTTTTTGTTAAACAAACGAAGAAAATGACAAAAGAAATGGAAAAAAAGTATTTCTATGAAATTTTGTTAACTTCAAAGACGTCTAACATATGAATAGAGTGTAATATTTTTACTTAACAGTAGAGAGACCTCAACATTGAAAACATTATTTAATAGGTTTTTGTTAAGAAAAGCTGAACTCGAATCGAGAGAAAGAGTTTTTGAAATTAAAAAGTATATCCACTCCACTGATCACAGATTTAAAATCACGAAAAAAGTAGATTTGTTTCTTCAGTTGAGTGCCTGCAGCACAAGTGAGACCTGCATTTCGGACAAGTGGTTCTCTGGTCACGAGACCGGTTTCGCTGCAATTTAGCTCACATCGACTCGACATACGTCGGTCTGTCCTGGTTTAGTTGCCCACTTCTGGCACTACTCTTAATCTTTTTATGCCTTTCTTTGCGATTGCCTTTGCGTTACATTCGATGATAGCTTAAGACTGGTATAAGTTATTTGAATTTGTCCTCAATTTCTCAAAAGAACGACACCATTCTATTCGTATTATTTAACAAATAATTAAACGCTTTGATGATAACGTCCATCAAAATTGACTTCAATTCAGACAATAATTATTTAAATGTTTTAAATATTACTTCAATTGAATACTCAAACACCAAAAATCATTCATTTAATTTCAAGGCTCACAATAAGTGACTAAACGATGAGAAAAAAATCATTTGATAACCAATTTATGTAAATAAATAAAAATAAATTTATGAAAATAAATAATTAATGAAATATATTTATAAAACTATCGATTAAATTATATCACATTATTTTCAAGGTATTCAACATTCAGATGAAAAAGAATTCTTTTCTGTAAATCATTTTTGGAAACAAAACAATCAATTCATTGAATAATGAGTTAAACTAATTATAAATGAAATTCATATTCATATGGTTTGACGAGAAATATATTTTAGTTCTTATAGACTCTGTTAGAGACTTAAACACAAATATAGACAGCCATTCAAAATGACGGCCAAACGCACTGCAAATTGCAATAAACAGCAAATCAATTGTAAACTGATCGATGAAAAACAAAGAATCCATGTAATTAACATGTTCAATTTAAATCAAATTACAATTTGAAAGTTTTTCTATTATTTATAAAAATTCAATTTTTGAGAGCAAATCAGTTTAATTTGAAGATAATTAAATGTGGCCTTAATTGAAATGAGCAATCTACTTTAACCATTAAATGTTAGCTCAATTCAATTGTTGACAATTATGGATAATTAAACCAATTAAAAGTCTCTCTCTCTCTCTCTCTCTCTCTCTCTCTCTCCCTCTCTCTCTCTCTCATTAATGTCAAGATTAAGAGTTTTGATCATTTTTTTGGCAAACATAGAGATCGTAATATTGAATAAATAAAAAATGTGTCGAAATTGAGGGCATTCTGTCCTAATTCTTAAGTTAAGTAAACGAAGAGACTATCCATCGATTATAACGAGTTTTGGTTAGATTTTAAGATCAACTCAAAGATGTAATCAATTAACAAATTGTAAACATATTTAGAGAATTGAGAGCACATACCTCTAGGACTGAACGAATCATAACTGGAAGAATTTGGCGAAAGTCCATTATGTCCGATGTTAGGCAGTGAATGTCCGTTCATTAGTGGTGGGGGTGATAATGAGCCGATAGAAAGTTGGCCGGGAGAGGGCGGGACAATACCCCAAGAGTTTGATTCGTCGATTCTGAGCCTCTTATTGATTGCGGTCGAAGTGGTGGCCGAAGCGGCGGCACTCCCGTAGCTGTTACTCTTACCATAAGAATCATTATAGGTGGGAGAACTGAGACAAGGACTGGGCAGTCGTGGCTCCACTTTGACAATACTGGGCAAATTGGGTGATAATGAGCCGGGAGATGATCTCGAATGGATCGAGTGGTGCATTGAGTGGTTCATCCCATTTGTGTTTCGGGGCGTCTGTGGGATAACCATTGTCTTCATTGTAAAATTTAAAGCCGATAAGTGATGCGAATGATGGCCGACACCCACACCATTGATAGTCTCTTTGGCCACACTTTCCATCATAAAGTTGTTAACATTATCTCAAAATTTAGTTCAAGTTTTTGTTTAAATTTCCACAAAAATACAAAACACTTGTGCTTTACTTTTCTTGACTTTTGCTTTGTTTACAACACTAGATATTCACGACTCGAGTCTACTCTTTCTGGCAATCGTTGAGAACCTGTAATAACATTCAGATAATAATTAATGCAAATGTGGTTCAAATTCTTTGTTTAGTTTTCAAGAATAAAAAAGTCTTTTGTTTGTAAATTAGACAATAAATTAGAGACAATAAACTGAATCAATAAAACATATATAGAAAGAGAAGCAATAAATTAATTATAAATACAATAATAAGACTAAAATAAAATTCTATAATAATAGAGATTATTATAGAAATTCCATTAGTTTTGCAGACATTTATTTTATAAACCAATTGTTTATAATTGTTGTCAATCTATGAATATATCATTTGTACAGAGAGTTCGAGCACTCGATATAAGGTCTGAATTAACGTAATATTAAATTTAATGTCAGTGTATATGTAGAGAATGTGGCAATAATTGAAGGCTAACGCTCTGACTTCACTTCGATTCATATTTAATGACAAAATTGTCTGAATATTCATTCTATTAGTTTTGAAATTTTTTGCACCTTGTTAATTATTAAATCTATGGAATTTCCATTTTTTCAGAATAATTTTCTTTTGGAAAAATCTTCAAAAATTCCAACAAAAAGAGGAAAAAATAAAAATGAGTTTTAGATTAAAATAAATTATTTGTTAGACTTTTGATTCTATACTTTATTATTATTAGTGTTTTTCGATTTAAACATAATTTTTCACATTTTTATTCGATATTTAAATACAAATGATGTGGAGATTAAATACAAGCTATGAATCACTACCCAATCAAAGAATTTCATATGTATTTTGGTTTTGTAGCACCAGTTTAACTACTGTGTAGTACTAGTGAAGGCAGTCTTACCTTTATTAACATTAGAAGTCACTTTCACCTAAACCTTACAATGCGTTCCAGTATTAAAAAACAGTGTTAGCCTTGAAAGTGGCACAACTATTATCCAGTTTTGCAAGAATTGAAAAGTTGTTTTCACAAACTAATAAAGAAGACATGGAAGGCATGCATTCCTTTGCACACTACAAACCCCTACCAAAGAGTTTAACCATTAGTTTATTACAGAATATATATTAATAAAAAACGAAACTAAAAAATATTCTATAAATCTATTGATTTAGTACTTAAAGAATCAGTAGATTTAGGAACAACAGGTGTACTACAAATAATATATGCCATTAGATATTGTTATCGGTCACCAGAGTTAGGTCATAGCCTTGAACATATGATCCCTGCAATTAGTGATAATCTCATAGAGAAAAAAGCTATACTTTGATTACAATATTTAATAAAAGGGCAAAACATTAGATTATTTTATATATACTTTTTATATCAGAATTTAATATTTAGTGATATTTAATAAAAAACATTCCAATAAGTCCTTCACTTGTCGTTGTCGGCGACTGAGAGCACAAAACAGTCATCCGTTTTGATTATATCTTTTTTAGTTTATTGATAACAATGTTTGCAATGAGATAGTAGTGATAAAAGTGAATAAATATTGCGAACATAAGTGAATGCAAGGCCTTGAATGCGAGTTCATGAGTGATGGCTAGAGGGGGTGTATAACCCATTCAATTCAATTCAATTCATTCCATTATATGTCATCAGATATACATTCAAATAACTCAAGGATAGCGCTATTGAATCCCATTTGTAATTATATTTTCCAGTTTATAGAAAAACTAAAACCAAAACCAAAATATAGTGAATAGTATTCTAAGTCTAGTCTAATATCTTATTATTGAATATTTACTTAAGTTATGATAATATAAAAAATAAAAACTTATCGAAACTCTTAAAGGATTTTAGTGCTAACTTTTTATTAGCTCTGAATAATATTGAATAATATTGAACTAGATTCTTTTAACATTATAATAATAGGGGCAACAATTCTAACTAACTCTCACTCTATCTCTAACTAAAAAATTGAGTTCACTTTTTGTTTGAAAACTTTAGTAACTGTAATATTCTGTGTGTTTCATCCATTCAGACAAAAGCCTTGACTCTAATGTAGAAGTTCTTCGTTTGAAACTGAGTTGATGTGAGGCCACAAATACGATGAATCTCTTATAAAGAAAGAGAGGCAGAGAAGAGAAGGCAGTAAAGTGTTTGCGCAATACATACGACAATAAACTATAATTAAAACTAAGCAACACTTGGGCTCTGATTTATAAGCTTTTAATAAAAACTATTTTTTCGATGTCATCGTATCGTTCGTATCGTTCGTATCGTTCAGATAACACCACTTTTTGACCGTTAAGTCAATACACAATCAATTGTTTAAACAAATAATAAATTAACTCTAAAACAGATATTCAGTCAATAAATTCGCTTAAATTAAATTCAAAACAGAAATAATGACTTTCATTGACTCACTTTAGACTTTCAATTCTTAATTATAGAATTTATTTGGGGATCACAGAAGACATGAAAAGTACACAGCATTTGGTCTGTCCTTCACATTAGATTAACAATTGGTGTCGTAAGACATGCGCCCAACTCTTCTACATTTCACTATTCATATAAATTGTCTAATCATTGGTTTTAGTTAACAAAAATGAGAGAAATTTTTAATTTTGAGTTCAATATTCAAATAATTGAAGGCATCCCTACTTTATCGGAGTCTCGTTGCTTACTATTGTCAGACAGTTTTCTCATGGTTTGGACACACAGAGGACACACACATGACACACAGATGTCCGGTCTATGTATGTGTGAGAAGGACTTCTGAAGCAGATTTGTATCAGAAATACATATATAGTAAAATTGGGAATCTTTAGGGAAACCTTGAAATTTGTGGCCGTCTTTTGTTAAGCGTTCTATGATTTGGGGACCGATGCAAAAGTAAGAGTATTGAAAAATGCATTCATTATATTAAGTTATTGATGGATAGCTAGAATTGGCAGTGGATTTGGCACACGGAAATAGTCACAATGGCAGCAGCAGCTGCTCCTTCTCGGCCACTGGAGCACTTGAGGAGCACCCCAACCTTTACAATGAATTAATACACTAAAGTAGTAAAGAGCCACCACTACAGTCAAACACCGTTAGTATTCACCAGACATTCATTGAAGGCTAACGCTCTGACTTGACTCCAATTGATAAGATTGTCTCAAATTATAATTGTCACCTTGCTAATAGTGCTAATAGTGCTAATGGCGCTAATCTTGCTAATATTGCTTCAATAATCAATTCCAACCAAATTCTCATTATTTCGTAACAAAAAATAGTTACAAACTTTAAAAGAATAAAATTTCGCAGAAAATCATCAGATATTCCAATAAAAAAGAAAAAAAAAACATTAAAAACAATTAGAGATTTGTGTTAAAACAAAATTAATTTGGAGTCAAACTCTTGATTGAGTTCACAACTTATCAATTGATTGGGTAATCGATAGAATAGAGTATAATAGAGTATAAGGTTATACTTTATTCTGTGCTTTGTTTATAAAATAATATATTTAACATATTTATAATAATTAATATTTGATTGTCTATTGAAAGTTAGAATTTGGGCCATCAATCAATAGTGCTAGGTACAATCTAGGTACCATTGATAGAGAGCTAGTAATCTTACCTTTATCAACATTAGAAGTCACTTTCACCTAAACGTTACGATGCGGTTCCAGTATTAGCAAAACGATGTTAGCCTTGAAAGAGTGGCACAATTATTATCCAGTTTTGCAAGAATGGCAACAATTCATTAACTCATAATCAAGACATGGAAGGCATGCATTCCTTTAACACACACTAATCATACCAAACAAAAAAAGTTTATTACAACACATATATTAATAACGAGACTAAAAAAATCTGTAAATCTATTGATTTAATATTTAAAGAATCGGTATATTTGTGAACAACTAATGTCTGATATGTTCACAGAACAGACCAAAGCAATCGAATGAGCAAAGAGTCTGAGTCAAGATCACAGCCCTTACACCTATTGCTATCACTTCACTCAACATCCATACAAATCATTAGACTTGAAGTGCTAAACACTAAATTCAATTTCCTTTACTAAACGCATGCGCATAACATACCATTTCTTACCACAAAGTTTTTGGATTATGTAGTTTTAGTTCGTACCCTCTATAATATCAGACTAAATTGCCTCGGTGTATATAAACCTGTAAGATTTTCAGTTAAATGTTTGGAAAAGTTCAAAAAAATTATTTTTTATTTATTAAATATTTCAGAATTGAAAAGAGTGTTATTTCACAGTATTTTAGTTTAGTTTTATTGAACGCTTGTTTCAATGATCGACCATATCTATAGAGTTGTATAAATATTCAAGTTCTTAAATCTGGGTTACATTGAGATTTCATTATAAAATCTATGACATTATTTGAACTCTTTTAATATACATGTTTTGACCAAGTAGCTCTAATATATGGTCATCTAATTATTAATTATTTCTATAACATTAATATCTATTTTATGAATATTAGAATATTCATAAACCCCTCTAATAAATGAAATCAAATGTTATTTAGTCTTCAAAGCAATGATTTCTATTTTTAATAAGATTTTAACTTTGAATTATAGATAAAGTTGTCTGAAATTAATTAATAATGACTTTAAAAATACAAATATAAAGAGTCACAGAAATTAAGAGTAAAGAAGATCAGAGACTAATCTTTTTCTGTTGAATTCAAGACTATTTGACCAAGATTGTATTGAAATTGAAACTATTGATTTTTACTCGATATGACATTTTTGACCAATTTTTAAAAGAACCTAGCAATTTAAAGTCTCCTCGGATTTGAACCAAAAGCCACCAATATTTTACCGATATCCTTTTGTAGTCCCCCGGACCGACCAAGTATATAATAATGTTATTTTAATATACGAAACCATCTGTTTTACCCTGAGTTAGAAGAGTTTGATAATCTCTGATTCTCTGCTTTACTTTATTATTCTATTCTTTTCTATACATAAATAATCAAAATTGGAATTAATTTTAAAATTTTATCAAAATCTAGTAATGAGTTCAAAACTAATGACCAAGTCAAATTTATATATAATCTTGTCAAGAATAAGTGGCACACAAGTCATTTTTTATTGAATTAAGATCGACTAAAACTAAATTAAGGTCACTAATTAAGGTCATTAAATGGATAAAACTAATGCATTCCCTGAAAAACATGTGTCATATCAAACGGGGAATTTAAAGTGAAACTGAGTTTTTCAGTTCTTCATATATTATCTTCTGTTTGCACTAATATTGAGGTGATTTGTCTTCTATTTCTAGGGCAGACAAAATTTACTCTAAATATGAGGGTTAGGTATAAAACATGACTCAACTATTAGTTTAGAATCCATTATTAGATTTTCATACAATTTTAAATACAATAGAATGTTTAGGTATAATATTTATCAAGGCCAATTTGTTAGATGAGAATATGGTTTAAATTAAATAAGATTGATAATTATTTGTGTCAATCTCACCTTTGAATGCAGTTAGAAATGAATATATCGGGGATTTTAAAGAAT
>JAQGBR010000208.1:0-16123 GCA_034698525.1 Achipteria nitens | reverse complement strand
AGAGGCCTTACCAGAGAAACAGAGAGAAACTCAATTAAAATTGTACTCAACTAACAAATTGTTTCAAACTCTAATACATTTGTTATTTATTTCAAAAATTAAAAAAAACCTTTTTTTCAATTTTCCTCTAAGAATAGCTTATTTGAAGTCCAAAAACTAGAGTCGACAGCTCATGTATGACATGTGTTATTCTGCTTATTAGCGAAAAACCCAAAGACGTGTTATTAATAGTATTCGTGAAAAAATGCATTCATTAGTTACAGCAAAATACTGACTCAGAATAATAAGAGAATTTGAATAACAGAGAGGAAAAAGAGATTCCTTATCAGTGTTTTATAGTTTTTTTAAAAGTGGAAATCAGAGTTACTAACAATCATTAATAGGAAATAAATTGAAAGAATTTGTTGGGAATACCTAATGAGTTGCCTTAACAGTAGTTTCCAACAGAAAAAGAAACATTAATTTTGCGCTAAATTTCTTTAACAAATCTTTTCTGTATTTCTTTGAAATTCTTTCTTCTAATTAGAGTTTAAGAAAACTTGTATTCAGAATAATTGCATTTTCAAATGATAATAGAAAAAAGATGTCTTTCCCAACAAATCTCTTAATATATCTCTGTATATTTATGAAATCTTTTTTCTGTGTTTTATTTTTTAATGTTTTACAGAATTGAATGAAACAAAAATCTAATTTCGATTTTTTGTTGTCATTTCAAATAAGATATTTAAGCAGAAAATTATTTATTAGTTTAAACTCTGGTATTGACTCTTATTTGATAACTGAAAAAAACCAAAAAATCATTTATAATATATCTTTCGTTATATGCCACCAGTGCATATTGTCAAATTCAGCACCGCATTTAGGGATTTACATTTAGGAATAGGAAAGGATAGTTTTTATTAAGAATAAAGAGAACCCTTTTGGTTCTTTGTTTTTGATAGAAAAATTTGTTAACATTTTCATCATTCAATCTGTAGATAAATATTATATATATTTTCAGTTCTATAAAATTTCTGCGAAAAAATAAATTCTATTTTTATTTTTTGACATTTGATTTCAAACTAAGAAAAAGTTGAAAAAAACTCCAAAATTTCAATAAAAGATTTGTTTCGTTTGCGGCTCTTTTGACTACTTCTTGTCTCACAAAAGAAGAAAATTGTAATTCAGAGCTGAGTTAACAAATTGAATGATGAAAAAATAGTTTGCTTCAGATCTCTACCTGAGAGTTGAATACCAGAGCAAAAACCTATACTTTTATACTGTAATTTCAGAGATACTTTTGGTTCAATAATTTTATGAGAAGATACTAAACAAATAAATTAAACTTTTCCTCTGATATGAGGGTTTAGTATTGCTTTGAAATCAGAGCACAGGCTTTAGTAACATAAGTATTGTTTAAATTAATTTGAGTATAAAATAATCTAGAACATTATTGTTTAAGTATTCAAATAAACTTCTAATGAATAGTGTAAATGTTTGTGTAATGATATTTTTGCATCTAGATACTATTATAACTCCAATGTTCGAGTGTTTACTCACTGAAAAAGATAAATAGAACTCAAGATTTATTAAGAAATTTAATGAGAATTGAAATCTGAGACTTCACTTAATATGTTTTTGAAAAAGTATTTTATATATACTTCTCTGTTATATATTGACTTAAATTGAGTCCAGGAATCGAAATTCAAAGATTTGAAAAATGAGTTTTGAGAAAATGGTGTAAAAAATAGATTTGTGGCAAAAACTATCATAAATTGTCTAATGTCTGGTCCACGTCTGCCATCATTTTTCTAAGGATTACTTTCTTAATAAATGATATGAAAAATGAATTTTCATAGACTTTAGTTAATAAATGATTGCAAAAGAAATAAAAATTAAAATAGTTTTCCGTTAAAAGAAGATAAAAATATTTTATTATAAAAACCATTTTATTAGAGAATAATATTCCTAATTATAATCAGAGAAAATTCAAATGCATTAGAATTGAATTGAATTTTATCATTAAATTCTTAAAAAGTGTTATCTTAGATATCGAGACATTCAATTAGCTTCAGGTTTCAAACAACACTTTTATTGTAGAGATGTTCCCAAACGCCTGATTAACGTTTTTGTGATCAACGCTTGAATTAAAATTGTTTTCATTAGTTTTGAGGACAACTTATCGGGAATTACACTCCAGAGGCTATCAGAGACTAATGAAAAGAAAACATAATTATTATTATTTTTGTTTGAATTATCTGATTATTCGCACAACTATTCCGAATAGAATTGCTTTGGATATAAAAATAAATTAATTTCTAAAAATAATTTTGCATTTAATTTGAAATTTTATTCACGAAATCAATCAAAAATTAAATTGAAATTTCAGATTTCCAAGAGTTTTATTTTATAATTTTAAAGAATTTCAGTTAAATTTGAATTTTTAATGTTTACTCAGTGTCTAATGTTGTATTAAGTTCAATTTAGCCAGTATGATTGTAAAATTTCAATCAAGTTTCGATGTGAAATAAATCAGCTGAGTAAATGTAAAACCTACCATGGTTATATTATTGTCAAATTGAAGAGATAAGGAAAAAATGAACGAAAGTTATCGTCAAAAATGAGATGTTTAGCGGAACTTATGTTCACATATTTTTATTCAAACCGTAATAGTTATAACATATTTCAAAGTAAATATCTTGGAATATAATGGCGAGCATTACGTGGAATATCAGCACCAGTTTTGGCTAAAAAGATATTGAAAACTTTGAGAGTAAAAAATTTTATATAAAGAAAAATTGACAAAAAGAGCTTTTCTTATGTAAAAAGTATTATTTATTTCGGTAGTGAACCAAAAAATATTATATAAAAGTATTGAACATAATGTTAGCCTTAGAGCCAATCCTTTTTTCTAAAGTCCATTAAATTCACAGAATATTTATTGTGAAATAAATTTCAATGAAGTCGAGAATGAGTGCCTCTAATGTCACAAACATTTTCTCATTTAATTCAAAACTTGTCTCTGAATATGGCTTTCAGTCGAATACTATTTTGCTGTAAAATAAGAAAACCTTATTCTCAGTAAGAGATATGAATAGATATGAATTCAATGAATTTAATGTGAACTCAAACACAGATAAACATAATAAATGTCTGAATAATATTGTAAACAAAAGTGAAAATAAGACTATTACTCAAAATGAATTCAACGAAGAATTGTGTGATTTAATGATATCATTAAATCTATCACTCAATAAAGTGAATCACAACAAATTTCAGTCATTCATAAATAAGTTTACTGATTACCAGTGTCCAAGTCAGTCATCGCTTCGACAAAATTATTTGCCAAAAATTAACGAAAAAATTATCGACAAAATAAAAAATGAATTAAAAGCCCAATATATTTACATATCAATTGATGAGACCACAGATTCTGAGCGAAGAAAAGTTACAAATATAATAATTGGAGCTCTTAAAGAGAACGAACCATCGAATGCCTATCTGTTCGATATGGTGTTCGTTGACTCGGCTAACAGCCAAACAATGGTTCAAATCGTAATAAATTCATTAAATAAACTATATGACAAAGAAATCAATTACAACAAACTTTTACTTTTGATTACTGACGGCGCCGAATATATGAAAAGCGCTGGAAAAACATTGAAAGAATTTTTTCCGAAGTTAACACACCTTATATGCCTAGCTCACGGCATTCATAATGTGTGTGAAGAGGTTTCCAAACATTTCACTCAAATTAACGATTTGATTAAATACGGAAAGTCTGTCTTCAATAAGAGTGCTGTCAGAAGACTTCATTTTTTGGAACAAATCCCGACTCTTCCACCCAGACCTGTACAAACACGTTGGGGTTCGTGGATTAAAGCTATTGATTATTATTGTGACCACTATAACGAGTTTAAAACTTTTGTCTTGACTTTAGAACCTAAAGATTTTGAAGACATCTTACCATTGCAAACATTGGTCTCCAATTACGACTGTACTCTAGATTTGATTTATATTCGAGAAAATCTTTGTTTTTTAGTCGAAATAATCAAATTATTGGAGAAAAATAATGTACTGTTATTTGATAGTATAGAGCTGATCGCAAAAGCCTATACAAAACTATCAAATAGTTCAGGGATCGGTGCGAAAAAAGCACATGAAAAACTTAAAAATGTATTAGACAAAAACACAGGATTTCAGAAATTATTTCTTATATCACAACATATTCGCAACAATAGTTTTGACCTTAGCTTAGGGCTAACTGAAGCAGAATTTAAGTGTTTCCAATACGCGCCCATCACTAATGCCAACATAGAAAGGAGTTTTTCTTCTTATAAAGACATTTTGACTGACAAAAGACATTGTTTTACTGAAGAGAATTTGAAACAACATTTAATCGTTTATTATAATAATCGCCATTTGAATGTTGACTACTAAACGATACTTTAAACAAAATATAATTCTGTAATTAATTTTTGACTCAATATTTGATTTGTTAACTTAATTCAATTCTACGTTTATTTCAATTCGATACTCAATTCATTTCTTATTTTCTTTTAGTTTTTAACTAAGAATTTGTTTTTTAATTTTAATTAATTACATAAGAATTGAAAATCTATTTCTCTTTATATTTTTTAACAAAAAGTAAATGTTTTTTAAGAGAGGTTTTGAGTTTCACTAATAATTAAAATGTTTTCACAAATTTTATCATTGAATAACACTTTGAATTATACGACAATTATTTCTTAACATTATTTGAGACATGAGTTTTGGTTCAAATGACTTATTTGTGAAGAATTTGTTTTTAATTTTAATTAACATTAGATTAATGTTCGCTAATATGTAGTAATAATCATAATGTATAGCAATAATGACTTTATTTGAATATCATATTTGAATATAATTTTTGAGACAATTTTCAGGTTTTTTTTGTTTTAAATTTTGATGAAAAGCTCTGAAAGTTTTTTTTCAAATTATATTTTTAGTAATTCTTATGAAAAGGCGATAAAAATGATATTCAAATACCATTTACTACAAGAGTTTTAAGGAAATATGTTTTTATCATTGATTTACACAATATTTTTAAGCACTTCTATTATAAGACTTTTTATGTATTATTTTTTCGTTTAATATAAGGAATGATAACCACAATAACCAGAAATATTTCATCAATTAATTAATATTTGATTTAAAGTGAATTCTCGTTTTAGACATTATTTCGATAATCACAACAAAGAATCAAAATTTTAATTTTACGGTTAATTCACTTTAAAATCGTCTAAACATCTAATTATCAGCTGTTTTTCAATGAGAAATATTTGATTAAATATTTTATCCTTTTGTCTGTTAGTGCAGTCGATATACAGTGTTATTATAAGTTTCAAAAGAGCACACGAATATTCTGTGTCTAAAGTACACAACAATTTAAAGACTATTCTCTCATATTCTTGTTTCTCATAAACACTTTCGAAGAGAATATTTAATTCAATTAATTGTATTTTTAACGAAAAGGTCACCCATTTTGTAGTTTTTTCTTTTGTTTTTTAAATAAACTATTTTTTAAAAAAGGATTTGAAATAATAATAAACATCTCTAACCGATCAGATTCTCCGCGTAATCACTGAGATCTGATTCGTCGTCTGTTTCATAGCCAGAGAGGAGACCCATCTCTTGAATGTCGAAGACATCTTCGAGATCTAACGTTAAGAGCCAGTGGTTATCGTCGCGAACCTCCAAATAGTTCCACAAAAGCATATCCTTTGAGAGTAAGTCAAGACAAGAATCGATTAATTATTGATTTATAAAAACAAAAACCAAAAGTTTGTTATTCAGAGACAAAACAAGACAACACTTCAGAACAAAACTATTCAAATATTCTGTGCAAATATTTTTGCATTCAGAACACACTTTACTTCTAAAATTACACAGAATAACAGAATGACTGGAAATTAATACTGAAACCAATTCTTAGAAAACTAATCTATGAATAAAACCTTAATTATAAAACTATTCTCATCACTAATTTTGATGGAAAATAAAATCTTAAATCTAATAATAACTATAAATTTGAAAATTAAAGATTAAATTACAGATAATTTAAGATTAAATTACAGATAATTTAATCTAAAAAATGCAAAACTAATGCAAAACAGAAATAAAGGACACAAACATAGGATTCGGTTTAATAAAGGCTTTATTTTCCATCAAAAAAGTGTTTATCAAAAAACAATAATTGTATCAAAAAATAGATATAATTATGAATTTTAAAGTTTAAAAAATGATTGTCTTTTATATCATTAATTATAGTAATAATAAAAAAAAGTTAATTAAATAAGAATTAAAAAGCAATTCAATTAAAAAGTAATTATTAATAATTAAATAATAAAAATAATAATTTTCTAAATTAAAACACGATTTAAATGCAATGAAATTCAATTGAAAAACATAAGGAAAAACAAAAACGACAGCAAAAAAAGATGACTAAAAAATAATTATGTAATGAATTGTTAGAAATGAAAAGCAGATAACAAACAAAAAGACATTTCTATTAATATGAAGTCTGAGAAATATATTGCAAATTATGATTAATTTAATGATTAATCACTTGAGAGACAACAAAATTAAAATAATTGTAACAACACTTCAAAAAAGGCCACAAAATATTGTTTTTTTGTTTGTTTGGTATAAATAAATAATTAGATCACAGAATAAGTAATGAAATAATAACCGAAAAAAAGTTAAAAAACAATTTTATTAGAAATAAGACTAAAACTGGAATTAAGTCTTAAAAAAATATTGCAAACGATAAACACTTTTCATTTTTTAAAAACTATCACATTTTTATGAATATTCCACTAAATATTGGCCGCAATTTAAAACATTTAAGGTTTGGGTAATTGTTTTCAACAGAAATGAGTCCCAAATCAAGTGTTTTTGTGGAGATATCGTAGTTTTTGCTTAAAATTAATGTTAAGAAGTTATGAAAACTAATACTCTGAGATTAAGGACAGACTTCTGGCCATAAATTAGTTCATAAAAGACTAGATTTAATAAAAAGACAAAAAACTATTCATAAGTAAAGCTCTAATTTTTATCAAAATTAGAATTCAATTCAATTGATAGCCGTTTGGAACGACACTAAAAAAATTAACAGAAAAATAATTAACAAATTCTATACTAAACGACGAAATTAATTATCGATTAATTGATATGAAAAGAGTTAACGATATTATGATTAATAATAAGGATTAATAAGAATTCCGATCAATACCCGGAGTGTTTCGAGCTCTCCCTCATGATTCTGGCGGCGCCTCTGTCTCGGGGGCGGCATTTCTGCTTTGCGTCCGTCTGGAAATGCGTGCAGATAGAAACAGGCGCCAGCAAAAGGACACTCGCCCGTTCCCTGCTTGAAGTATTTGCACGGCTTTGTGCTCAGAGCGCCCTTATAAGAGTCGATGAGCTGTTGTTTTTCGCTGTGTTCGTCGTACCAATACTTCGATGGAATCACAAAGTCTGACGACACACGACATTCTGGACACGCCCTGACCAATGAGGGACAGACAGACAAGAAATAAATAAAATATTAGTCAAACAATTAAAATATCAATCAATCAAAAGAAAAAATTGAGACAAAAAATATCAGAAATCAAAACAAAAAAAGGTTTTAATTAAATGAAACGAAAGGAAAACGTAATAAAAAATTGCAGAAAATTTAGAGCACAGAATAAAATGAGTAAACAAAGAGAATATGAGGTCAGACCTGATGGTCCTATTGTCGAATTGTTTAGTTTGTCTCCATTTGCGAATACAACTCAAACAGAAAATATGGGAACACTTTTCAAGTATACCGAAGCGTCGCTCAGTTATGGGTTCCTTTTCGATGACGATATCCATACAAATACCACACGCTTTGTCTAAACTTCTCTGAACGGCGAATGAGATCTCCATTTCCCTCTCGTGTTCGCGAATGCATTCGTCTCTGTGTTTGTTCTGTTGGTCGACATCGTTCGGGTCCAGACAGGAACGACCGCATAGATCACAGATCTGGCCGTGAGTGTAGTGACACTGGCCTTCGGGATAGGGACAGATACCGTCGATGCTGTTCATCGAATAGGGACAGAGAGTCTTAGAGCGTATATTAGCACTGCTGCCAACACCACCACTACCAGTGCTAGCATTTGTCCTCACAGTAGTCACAGCGTTTGACACATTCTTCAAATTACTGTCTTTATTTGATGCCATTTGGGCGTAGGTTCGGCTACCAGTGCTGTCATTTGAATTACTATTACCGTAAGTGAGGGACGAATTTTGTTTACTATTAGACGTCGGCTCAGAATAACCAGAATCTTCTGATGACTGCCGCGAATCAGTTATAAGACTAGGATTTGATGATTGAATCGGTGGTGAAGAAGAGGAAGAATTATTGGACACATTATTTGTTGAATTAAACGGAACTAATTGTGGTATTTGTGGTCTAATTATTGAATTACTATTAAAACTATTAATTTTGTGGCAATTATTTTGTGGATTCACTTCTGTTGACAACTGATTGTATGAATTGTGAGCTATAATTGTTTGAAGCGATTGTTGAGGACTTAGTTCTGTTAGTATTGTCTGAGGTATGGCTAAGGATGTGCCCACTGTTTGCGATTGGGGACCACTACTGGACTGGTCTGCGGTCTGATTGGCCAGAATCGAAGTGGCGTCCAAATGAACGAATCGACAGTTCTCGCCATACATGCAGTGCGAGTGTAAGTAATACCAACACACGTCCTCTGGTATGGGCACAGACTCATCCCTATTGTGCGAGAAGTGACACCACTCGCCGTCACGACACGAACCCCTCAAATGAAATCTATTGAGAAAAACAGTTCATTAGATATCAAACAAACGATTAAAACATATTTTAAACATTTTTATCAACAAATTTTGATAACACTTTCCTCTCACTTCTTAGGGCTTTCCCTTCACTCACAAACAAAGGCAAAGGGATGGGGTCTTAGAATTTAGATAACAACTAATCCCAAACTTAAGAGTCAAAGGGTTGTGGGGTTTCGTCATATTTTTTGGTCAAAAAATAAAATTTGAAATTAAAGACAAATATTTCCTCATTTGAGTCAAACAAAAGTCGATAATTGAGTCAAAATTATCTAAAAACGAGTCAATTATTTAAAACAATTACTAACCGACACAACAATTGCTTTCTATCAGTCATCGATTGTTGTCTTTGTTGTTGTGTCTGAAGATGTTGTGAATCGCCAGAAGAAGTATTACTATAAATGGCAGCCATTTATGCCTTTCATACGAATACTGATCGTTAGACTCACTGCTGGTATTGACTGACGAGAACTCAATGACTCTCTTTTTCAGTACAACAATACGTTTGGCTAATAATTCATACCATAAATAACGTCTTATTTTGTTAAGTCTCACACTTAAATTCAAATGAATAAGATAAATAAACAAATAGAAGCCGGCGACAAATTCTATTTACCTAGATATTTTTGGATCTCTTAAATAATACTTTTTAATTCCCTTAATATTTGAGTCAATTATTGATGAAAACAATGAAAAGAAATGTTAAAACAAATAACTTATTAGTGAATAATGAGTTGAATAGTTGTGAGCCTATAATGACGTGTATTAACACTAATAACAAAACGGCTGACAATTATTTTAGGATTTTATATGTTTTAATAATTACCGTATTTTTTATACTTTTATTTCTATCATTAATACCGATAACCGGTTCTTCTTTACCACCGCTTCCGACCAATGGTCACAAGTCTTCTAAATTAAATGCCTGTCAAAGATGTAAACTATTGGCCGACTCTTTTGAAAAGGTATTGATTTTCTTTTATTCAATATCTGATCATTTTTTGGACAAATATTAGGGTCTGGAGAGGACTAGTCGTGGAAAATATGAAGGGGGAGACACTCATTGGGAAGAGAATAAATTGGGATCTTATGCTAACTCTGAGATAAGACTGACTGAAATTCAAGAACAGTTATGTCATGACCTCAGCTCTGGTAAAGATGAGGTAATCCATCAAATTGTTTGAATGATTTGAATTAAGCATTTAATTGGGTTAAAGTGTCACCATTTGGCTGAAGAATATGAGCCACAAATCGAGAACTGGTGGTTCGCTCGAAGACAATCACAACACCAGACTCTTTACGATTATTTATGTATGGAACAGATGAGGGCCTGTTGTCCTGAGGGCCACTTCGGCTCGGATTGTAAGCCGTGTGTTGGCTTTCCTGACAATGTGTGCAGTGGTAGGGGTTATTGTGGTGGCAATGGTTCGCGTGAGGGCACCGGCAGATGTATTTGCGATACGGGTTTTGCTGGACTCGAATGTAATAAATGCGACAAAAAATTTTACCAAAAAATAAACGGATCCGAAAACCAATTGGTTTGTGAGGCCTGCGATAAGTCATGTCAGGACTCGTGTCGTTCTGAGGGTCCTAAAGGATGTCTGGTCTGCAACAGTGGTTATATTTGGGACAATGATTACGGCTGTGTAGACATCGATGAATGTATAGACATTGGAGTCAATCCGTGCGAATCAAACGCCTTTTGCATCAATACTGACGGCTCCTTCTATTGCTATCGTAAGTGTCTATTATTTGTCGCAAAATATCAGTGCATAAGTACCACATCCCGACCATTAGTCTATGTCAGTCCCAAACTATGGAATAAATGCAATGCTTTTATAGAGAATTCAAAAAATGTTTACTCAAAGAATAAGAACCAAAAATCTTGAGAATTGTTTTTAGTTTAATATTTAACTCAATTATAATTTATTTGTAAATTTATTTCAAGTTTTCATTAAATTTTTTTTTTCAAACTTTTGTTTTTGAATTCATTTAAATAACATTTGTTTTCAAAAAATATCTTAAATTATTGACATATTTTTGACTAAATGTTTGCCTTTTTCTCGAAGAATGTGATAAAGCGTGCGATGGATGTAATGGTGACGGACCTGATTCGGTAAATTGACATTTATTTGCTAGATTAAATTACCAAATTTATCAAATACATGCTATGAATTGCATAAACAGCTCACAGATTGTATAAACGATTACATAAATGTTATATAAATTGCAAATCAAATGAAAATAAGACTAAACTATAGATTACTTTCAGTTTTAAGGCTTTTGTTACTCAATAGGAAATCCTTCAAAAAAATCGAAGACATTTCTAGTCAACTACTAGTCATCTAATTCTGAATTTTTCATTAATTAAGCGAATAATTTCTGATAAAAGATATAAACATAAAGTACTATCAGTTATAGGAATTCATTAACTAATAGAATATTCTTGAGTGGAGAAGGCATAGCAAGTTCAAGGTCAATTGATACAAATATTTACCAATGGTTTGGTATATCAATAATATTATTCATTTGAGTCAATTTCCTAGTTATTAATTTCTATGGAATTATCTAAATATCTGATGTCTTATCCAAATGTTTGAATCTTTTATAATATAGTGTTTGAAATGTGCACCAAATTATGCACTAAAGGACGGCATATGTATTGATCTGAATGCCAACAAACTTGAGATGCATATATCACTGGCCAGATATGCCACATACCTGGGTCTATGTGTGGCCACTTGTATTATATTCCGGAACAATATATACATCGCATCGATTATCGGTGTTGTGGTCGCCGTCTATATTACAATCTCAGAGTTTACACTAAAAGACGATGTCTTCAATCCGTTCTCTCTTTGGGCGCAAAGTTTTAAATCAGACAAATGACAGAAAAATGACACAACTATTCAGATATACATTCCATTGAAGTCATAAATATTTAGTTTTCAACACTAAATCTCATAAATATTAATCATTTGTTTTTTTGTAAATTATTTCTTAATCATTGAATAATTAATTCCAAAGTTTTCATAAACTCCTAGTCTTTTGATTTGATAACAAAATATTTTTTGTTTTGTTTGTATTCCACAAAAAAGAGAATAAATAAAAATAATTTTTAATTAATTATTAAAACATTTTTTGAAGTTTTCATTGAAATCGATTTAATTTATTGAATTTCAAAAGTTCTTGGATTCAAATGACCTAATATTCAATAAAACAATTGGAAAAACAAGTCTTAAAACTACTGATTAAAGAAATTATAGAATTTTGTGTCTATTAATACATATTTAGTGAATTAAATATAAAATATATAAATATCCGGAAACTTTCACTTAAAATAATTGTAAAAAACTGATGAAAACCCAAATAAGTGTTAAATCATTTCATTTGAAAAAATAAATTTTAATTAAACGTAAAAAACATTCAAATGAAACGATTAAACAATTATTTGACGGAAAAATAGTTAAACAAAACTCAATAAAAAGACTAACGAATAGATAAATAAAGAAAATCAGGAGAAATGTCATTCAATTCATAGTCAACTAATTAAACAGTTTCCAGACCACACTTTCCTGGCCTGAGTCGAATAAAACAGTAGCTTTTCTGGCCGTTTACCAGATATGAGTCTCACGTATTTCGCCAATTATTTGATTGGCTTTTTGTAAAGCCTTTGAATTAAACAAAATTGGATTAAAATCTTAATCTTAATAATAAATTGAATTAAGTTTTTAAATACTTTAAGCATTTCTGAGGCCTCTCTTCTTCTGATAGCAATATGTTCTGACTCCTGAAGAAGGTCTCCAAACTGGTCGTGTTTGTAGAGATGAGTGACCAGTTCTGACTGGAGGTTGTCTTTTACAAAATTGACCAGAAAATGCATAATCGCTTTCGGGACTGAGTCCTGAATATTCTTTCGGATTATTAAAAAATATGATTTAATCAGTCTTTCGATAACATCGCAGTCGCGCTGTTCGCGGGCCGACAACTTTCGTGTAGTGGTATTTGTCGGCTATATTTCGGATGAAATTAAAATTAATAATCAATTGTTTTGTCAACAAAACACTGACCACTTCGGGAAGAAGATTAACGGGTTTCATAGGGGACTGGACCCTATGCATTGAGAGGGCAGACATATCGCCAGCAACTATGCTCTCATCGACGCCACTGTCGACATCTCCGTTATTGCCACCATTGTTGGGCAGAGCACCAGTAGATGAGGGCCGGTTCTGTTGGTCTTTAGCCATGAATGAAAAAAAGCCAGACTGACCAGCATTGGCATCAGTTGGACGGTTAGTTATAGGCAAAGGTCTAATATTGGGATTATATCTAGGGTCATTCATTAAATCTGGTGACTCGCGTTCATTAGTTCTTTGTGTGATTCGCGAAACTGTTGACCGCTTTTCTTCACTATTTTTAATAAGAGTGCCCACCAGTTGTGCGTCATGAAAGTCCGGGTGCTTTGTGTTAATATATGCCAACTCTATAAACACTAAGTTCTCTACCATTGAATTAGTTGTTGGCAGTCGTCGGCGCAACAGTTGGGTCACGACATCCATAATCCGTTCGTGAAGTTTAGGAAAGCGAAGCATTTCTTGCTATCGATTTGTTAAATACAATACAAAAGCTTTAGTAATAATTAAATTAAATTTGTTATAATCTGACAGCACCTGTACTTCGAGACCGCAGTGTTGTATAATTCTCTGCATCTCTTCGTGTACTAATTCAACACATCTAAGACTCGGTTCTTCTAATCTTCGGATCTGACGCTTGACTAACAATTCAAACGATACTTCGGGTACAAACAGTGCCGGACGCGGACCCTATTCTTACGATAAGTCAAATAAATGGTTAATATTTGTTATAAAAATCAAATTTTGTTAATTACGGTCGCATTTCTGATAGCAGTGAGTATATCAAGAGTTGTCAGTCCTCCCAACGGATGAATTGAGTCTAAAGTTCTTCCGAAAGTTTCGTGAAATATATAACAAATACGAGCGCCGCCACAAAGCTCTGTCGTCTCTATATTACGTGCTGTGCCTTCGATGGTCGCACAATAAGAAGACGCGAATTTGGTAATTATCTGCAGTAATGTCTGTCCCTATCAGATAACAAAACAAAATTATAATTAAACAGATTTTTGAGACAAACAAAATATTTTTAATGACTGATTGAATTTATTATCTATTTGTGATCAAATTAAACGCTGGCATTCTTACCGCCGCCCCTTTTGGGTCGTCCTATCGGTGTTAATGATATCAAAAATGTTAGGAAAGAAAAAATTTAATGAAATTTCAATCAAAAAACTTAAGACAAACACCAAAAACACAGAATTAAATCCAAACTGAAATGTTATGACAAACAATAAGTAAAATGAATGACACATTGACTGACCTGATCATCAACAGCCACACCATAAGAGTTAAGGAGTGATTGGAATTGTGATATCATAACATTGACCCGTGTTTTAAGCTCTGGCAGACAATCGCGGATGTGATGCATCAGAAGCTGAAGAAATTTGAGTTAAATTTTAAGGAAAACATTAAACAAATCTATGAATTACTCGATTTAATGTCTTTGCGAGATATGGCGAACCATTTCTAGTGGCCAGCGATGGATACTTGCGCTGAAGAAACAACAGCTCATCCTTTAGTGATTCTTCAATTGATTTTTTATTAATGATGTCCTGTTGTGACCGATTAACGACACCAATAATGCCTAACTTTACGGGAATAATACGACCGCACAACACATCTATCGCATCGGTTCCGGCGTCCATCAGATCTAATTTAGTTATCACTGCAAGAGTTCTACGACCGTCGGGATCGACATCTTTGGCTAATTTTAATGACTCAGATGTTGCGAAGTCAGTGTTGGCCGGCGTTACGGCCAGTATTATGGAGTTCGGGTTAGAAATGTATTTTAGAATCAAATTACGGATCTGGACCTCAATGTCTTCGGGTTGGTCTCCGACCGGCACTTTAGTAATTCCGGGCAAATCAACTAAAGTCAAGTTAACCACTTTTGGTGAGAATATCTTCAGATTTATCGGTTCCGGACAAATGCCTTTATTACTGCCACTCATCCGTTCCGTTTCGTTCTCTATTTCTCTTCGGATTTCATTAAAGTCAGTATAGATTTTATTCTTCGTATGCAAAAACTTTGCCCATTCCTCCAGATCTAGTGTTCCTGAAGAACAAAATGGCCACAAATTGTAAGATAATTAAAAATAACAATTATTTGATAAAAACATTGAAAAACTCAATGAAAATCAATTTAAATCTTAAGATAATCTGATATTCTCTGAGAAGTGACCAAAAAGTTGGGGAAAATGAGTGAACAGCTGATCAAAAGATACCTTCGTTTGCATCGCGAGTAGTCTTGTCGTCTTTGGCCACATATTGAAGTTGAAGAATAAGTGGACGTCGAGTGACAATACCGGCACCTCTGGGCAGGAAGTCCTTCCCTACAATTGACTCTAAAACCGATGATTTGCCCGAAGACTGAGTGCCGACGACAACAATTTGTGGCAAAAGAATAGCATCGGTTCCAATGGTGTTAAACACATCTTGCAATTTATTAATAATGGGAATCAACGCTTCCATTGTTTTAATTACTGTTAAATTCTTAATCTAAAAGATCTGTAATTATCTCATAATTAGTCACAAATAAAACCAATGATTTCAATGTTTATGTTTTTATTGCAAATCTATTCAATGAATAAACGGTTGAAATACTCTTTCATTTGAATGCAATCCTAAGTCTATTCACAAACAACGTTATGATTGAAATAAATGTCACAAATTCTTATAAAAAGGATATTTTATTTGACTAATCGCTGATCAAAAGGCAAAATATTTGACAAAAAAAGAAGTTTTTGTTTTCAGTCTTTACTATTAAAAAACAATAAGAGTTTTACAATAAGTTTTTGCCGCAAACAAAATGTTTTACGATTTGTTTCCTTTGAAAAAGTGACTTAAAATTCACTTTAAATTAGAAGAAAATTAAAAGTTTTAATCAATTATTACAATAAGTCTAATGAATGACTACAGAAAACATTAATTTCAAAATTTAATTAAACTAAATATGAGTTAAATTTAAAAATTTATTAATAAATTAGAAAAAAAAGATGTTTTTTATAATTAATTTTCATTTAAATTCAAAGAAAAAGCGCTAAAAACAATAAACTGCCAATCGACTCTCAGCCCAAACCCATTCAATATCGAAGGCTATATTACAACACAAATAATAGTCTTTTTGTTTG
>JAQGBR010000207.1:0-16165 GCA_034698525.1 Achipteria nitens | reverse complement strand
AGAGAGAGAGAGAGAGAGAGAGAGAGAGAGAGAGAGAGAGAGAGAGAGAGAGAGAGAGAGAATACTAAAGATGTATACGTTTTTGGCAATTCGGTTGAGGCAGAGAAGGACTGCTCTAATGTTGTGCTTAAGCCGCTTATCAAAGGGAGGCCAAAAAGAATCAAAAATGAAGAGAACCAACAGATCCAACAGAACTCTATTCAATTCTATGCTCTATATATGGATAAGTCTAGCATTGCTTTCATTGCAAAAATTCGAAACGAATTCTGGTTCAGAGCTGAGCCACCACTGCATCCATTGCTTTGTTATTATGAGCCGAAAAAATAGCTATAATTATGTTCGCAACCCATTGTCAAACACGACAACCAATATTATAGAGTCAATACTTTTGGCAAAACAGTCACACATACGACACATCTATTGCCAGCTTTTTAAGGATTTAATGCTAAACAAAATAATGTCATTTAAATCAAACTCACCTTCAATTGCAAGAATAGATCGCAATTCTTTGTTCAATAATTCAAATCTTCTCTCCATATCCGCCTCTTTTTCTCTAAAATAAATAAACAAAGAATTTATTTTAAAATTATTTCACAACTATTCCAATGAAAGACTCAAAAGAATTATAAAAATTGTGTCAATCATTATAAAAAAGAAAAAGGAATTCATTCAAATGTAGAGTGAAATCAATATTATTTTAATTCAATAAAAATAAGTAAAACCAGAATTTAAATAAATTTAAAGAAGTGTTTAATATTTGAAAGCATTTAGTTTTAGATTTAAAAAGGAGTTTAAGTATTGAAAAATAATGAAAGTGTTTATTCATTAAAAATTAAACTCAAATTCAGATTTATATTCTCAACATTTATAATATTGGGGTTCACTCTAATTGCAAATTAAAAACAAGATTATTGTGAAAGAGTTCCGCATAAATTGAAAATATTTTGTGTTTAGAATCGATTTCGATGGCTATTGTATTGTGAATATGGACTCAATCTTTTGATAATAAATGCATTGATATTGTGATTAGATTTGGAGGTAATTGTCGAGTGAATTGAAGTGCAAAGAATAAGTTGATCCAGAGATGGAGGAGAACATCACCTTTGTTAGTGGTGTTGGCATTTCAATTATGGTAACTGTAGGGGCGGTTCTGTGTTGGTCACCGATTTCATGCTGGCATATAATCAAAGAATAAGAGAAATAGTATATCAGTTCAATGTATGGACTGAACGGTTGATTGAATTTGTTTGACGTTTCGGTGGCACACAATCTATGGTCAAATCGAGATGTAAATCGTGTGACAGAAAATAGAATACAATTTCTAGAGTTTCTAATTTTGTGTCCAAAACAGTGGCCGACAATATCTGAGACATTCGTCAGAAATGTGCGGCAATGAGACAATCAGATGAATGTCTGTCAGCGGTATTGTTGTCACAGTTGGCCTTTGGAACCACTGAATATTTTACAGTAAGTAATCGACACAATAGACACAAGAAATTGAAACTCGAGGTCAAAATGGGCCACAAATGAATGAAATGAATAAAATCGCTGCATAACAAGTAGTGGAGCACTGGACCACCCCAACAGTCGTGGCAAAGACCTACAGGAACGTCGATTTTCCAACTGATCAGTTCTCAATATGAAGGGTGTCAAACAGCTCTGTGTCAAACCTGGCCCTACATTATAACCTTAAGCCCAACACTCATTCCATTAGCACTGGTAGTAATTTAATTATAATCATTGACTCGAATTCTAGTTATGAATGACAATACAATACTAAAGGCTTTCCAGCACTCAGTCCATTGTCTTTCGCTTTTCTTTGATCTTAAATTCAAAAACACTAATAATTTTCCAATAATTTTATTGAAGATTAAAGACATAAACAGATTTTGAATGTCTTTGTTTTGCAATTGAATATTGAGTGACAAATAAGAGTCGTGTCTTAAATTGTCATTTCTTTTAATAAATCGAAATTAGTTTTTGGAATTTTTAGTTATTTTTCTTATTTTTTAAGCTAAAAGTTTAAGAGATATTTGAAAAAATATGTGAGGAATGCGTTATATGTCTGAATAATGTATGTGTTGTTCACAGAATGAGAGGGAAAGAGAAAAATCATTGAAAAAGTATTTGCTCTAAACTGGAATCTATCGGACACTAAAGAAGTGAACATAACTTTCCAACTGTGAAATGTAGTCCCGGACTCAGACTCAAAACATGATTCGATAGAGAAAACTAAATGAGTGACACGTTTTTAGTAAAAATCTATTGAATAGCAAAAACTTCAGAAAACTTCACGCCTTTCTTAAGTATTTTTGAAGAGTAACCAAAAGAATGAAAAGCAATAAAATTGGGTCCAATGTATGCATATTATGGCCCAAACGGATGGCAAATAGGGAATAATATTACCAATAAAATAGTAGCTCATACAGAGCCAGTGCTGTCATATTTTTCATTGAAAGTCTTGCAACTTTTCATCGCATATAAGACGTCAAAAGAGATTTGTGACAATAATCACAATAAGCATCAAACGTCACAATCAGTATATTTAGATGTATTCAGATGTTTATAATTTGACTTTTGAGTCATAAATTATTTGATTGACTTAACATTCAAACATAGGTTCGAATTCAGAGACAAAATACTGTTTTACAGGAGATATGCAAACATTGAATCCAAAGTTAGGAATTTGTTGTCTACTTTTTATAACTTTAAAAACAATCAATAATAGGATGTAAGCAATGAATACGAACGACAAACACAAATATCATTTGCAATGAAAGTCAAAGTGAAAAGTTATCTATGATTTAGTCAAACATTAATAACTTTTATGCGTCACTTTTTAAGGGCTTCTTTAGCCCGGGGCTAATCATTGGCGCAATGCAGTCTGGAAAAGTGCCATTTATTTGACTCATTCGCCCCACACTTCTTAAGGCGTTTGAACGCATTTGGAAGTCCAGGTGCGCGAAAGGTCATACACTTAGAACTGCATTGCCTGCAAATAACACTAACTTTTACACAAAACACTATTTCCTATTTAGGTGTTAAACAAGTTCTCAATTTTTACCTTGAAATCTATCTCTGGTTCTGAGTATCGGTTAGAATCTAATGAATCTATGAATCAATAATTTTTCTGAGCCTCAAATCAAAGAAATCTATTCAAACAATACATAATTTTATAGACAGGTATGAAATCCGTTCACTGCCTCTAAATATATATTTTATATATTATATCAGAAAATAGTTTGCTCTGGAATTCTGGCCCTTCGATAACAAGTCAAGGAAAGGAATGATTAATTAATAATGTTTTTATTGTCTGTGAAATTCAATCCAAAAGTGAATGATCCGAACAAATGAATATTTACGCTCTCTTTTCCATTTAGACTACACTCAAGGCTGTGACAGGTCTTAAAGTTCTGGAAATTTTGAGTTATTTTGTTTTGTTTGATTAGAGTCGCAAACGAGAGAGAGAGAGAGAGAGAGAGAGAGAGAGAGAGAGAGAGAGAGAGAGATCGTTCGGCAAAGAGACAAATAGAGAGCGTCTCTATGTATGTATGCATCCATGCATTTGGTCCCGAGTGATAAGGGATTTGCTAAAAGAAGATTATAATGATTATAATAATGGCCACATAAGCACTAATGAGTTGCGCTATAATAAGAATGTTCTCTACTTTTACTACTGTCTAACAGAGGAGCAGACCCTATAAAAGGTAATCCCAATCAATTAGAGATGAAATAAAGTCCAACCGAAACGTCATTTGTTCTGAAGTTTGCAATCAAATAATGAATATTCTCTACAATACTATAGATTTTCATTCATATAATTAGAAAAACAAAATATAATTTAAGTCAAATTCAAGTCAAATGTGTTAAACAGAATTCAATAAAATCAAAAATATTATGAAAAATACCCAAAAATAGAACCTTCAAAGACAGAAAGAATGGAATAATAAATGCACTTGATACTATACTATACTATACTTGGTTCTATCAATAAATTACTTGTTCTATTCTCCTGAGTATAAATAAATTGATCAAAAGCTAATCTGAGCTCAGGAAGGCTCAGTTCACCTAGACAACACATTATATTTATGAGTGTATTTATTTGACCATGATAACTTGCCTATAGATTATTAATTATATATCATTTCAGTTATAAATGATATTTAGGTTTAAAAATTTAAAATAAAACCAAATAAATGGTGGAAAATGTGATAAATGTTAGAATTGAATGAATAGAATGAATGTAATGCTTACAGAATATTGAGTTGCATTTGTCTTCTAATCACTGCATTCCTCTTATTCACCAAAACAAACCACTTCTGCATTAGTCTCTCTTCTTCTCTCTTAGCGCCACCTTTTGAGGGGAAATCAAAATATATTATAAATATTCAAAGAATTTAAAGAATGCCTTATTCGCTGATATTTAGACTAAAAGATCGTTTAAATATCAAATAAATTGAATTAAAGACATTTAAATCACATAAAAACTATTTAAATGATAACTTATATACAATCGAATTATTCAAAAGTTTTGAAGAATTAGAATAAATAGACTGTTTGTACTCAGTTTGTAAACCGGAGTCAATTTGAGTCTAATATTCTAATAATTGATTTGTGAGCTATAAAACTGAAAAACTATTATTTGGGATAAAATTATTTGTGATCGCTTTTAATATTCAGAATAAGTACCACATATTTATGTGTTTTCAAATAAAATGCATGAGTTTTCAGAATAGTTTTATTCATATATTAGAGATTATTCTATTCTTATGGTATATTTCAGATAATATTCTTATTCTCGAGAGTATTGTAAAGAAGAGTCAATCAAAATAGATATGAAAAATAAGTAGTTTTTTGTAAAACAATAAGAAATGATATTCTCTTAAAGAGAAGCCAACGTTAACTCAACCGAAGAATTTGTTTTAAGGATTTAAGAGATATTAAAATCAAAAGTCAAAAAGATTTAGAATAAGAATAAAATAATGAGCGAATAGTTTATATTAAATGAATACCATTTTCCATAACTCTTCTGAGTCTTTTTTCAAGAAAGTGTGCCTCTCTGTCGATCTGTTCCTCTTCTCTTTCGAGTGCATCGATTTCATTGCATACATAAGAAGAAGGAATTTGTTTTCGGTTCAAATGGTTTAAGTTATCAACTGTTGGCACAACTCTATTGTCCACTTCCTCTTCGTTTCCATTGACTTCTGATTCTGTCAATAGAAGTGATGATAAGAATAGATTAATGGTATGAAAAGCAAAGCTTAAAATCAATATAAACGAGAAAATCAAATGCAATTCTCACCACTAATTGGTTTTTTGAATTGATAGAAGTTTATGTGACGGACTTTGCCTAATGTGTCAGTGTTTCAGTCAGTGCACAACCAATCAATACATGCAATCAAATCAATAATATATCATTAAAGACATTCCATTAATAATTAGGTGTTTGTCGAACATATCATAAACAGACAATACTTTTGGTGCAATAAATCAAAAAAATTAATAATTATTTAAACATCGAATCAGAAATTTTTAAAAAAATATTAAATCCAAAAAATAATTGAAATAATAGTCTAATATATTCTAGTAATTTAATGTAATATTCTATAAATTTATATCAAATTCTAATTCAATGTTTTGATTAAAAATAAAATATTTATGAAAAAGTAAATTAATGAATGACTGACCTCTTCGGGACCACATATTGTTATGATTTGTAGCATTATTTGAATAATAATTGCTATCATTGGATGTGTTTATGTTATTTGAATGAAAATTATTGTCTCTTTTCTCGAAGTTGTCGTTTGTATTGTAATTATTGATTTCATTAATATTTGTGTTTAAATTCAAATTCATATTAAGATTAAAGTAATTGTGAGAATCGGTGGGAGAGTCTAAACTGGACCACGGGATGGCATTTGTGATGCCCTGACGCGCCTCTGCTATCAGTCTTCGGGCGCGTTCTCTCAACTGTCTCTGTCTTTCCTCTTCTTGCTATAAAAGTGCGATATATTTCGTAATAAAATTTTTTATCAATAATAAGAGTTAATGTCGTGTTTTATATTTACTTTAGACATCTGTCGAACCGGTTTATGAGTATTTTTTTCGGTCAGCGCCTCTTTGCGAGCGTTTTCCAGAAGTTTTCGGGCCCTTTCCTTAAGTTCTTCCTGTCTGGAAAGGGGTCGCTATACAAGTGATTAAACAATTCGATAAAAACATTTATTAATTTTATTTTAATTAAATAATACTCTGCGAGGATCGACGAGAAATGAGTGTCCGGTGGGGGCCGAGTGAGCTCTTTGAAGTCTAAATGCTTTTGACGGCGATATATCCAAAAGGCCGGGCGCTAATTCGACGGGTTCTGCCATTCTATACAGTCCTGAATGCATGGATCCGCCAGTAATCGAATAGTCAGTGACTAAACGATGAGATGATATCGAGGGTGAAGAGGATGACGATGAAGAAGGAGAGGGAGTGTGAGTCTGAACGGGTGGGTGCTTCTTATATGCGTATTGAATGGGACGTCGGATCGGTTCGTGAACACCACTGCTTTGCGATCTATTCGAGTGTTCGTCTGAGTCTGTGTGCGATGGAGTGCTCGCATGCGATGAGTTTTGGGCTAAAAGTTAATTAAAATTAATAAATAATATTCCGTTAGTTTCGGTCGAATGAGAAACAAATTGAGAGTAAATAATAAATAATAAATTAATTACATTTGTTTCCATTTTGACGACCACTTAATTCAATCTCTTCTTCGCTGTCGGAGTCAAAAGGGTATAAAAGCTGTTTTCGAGTCATTAGTTTTGGCTTTTCGTCGCTTCCACTCATCGATCCATTATTAATGGGAGGACTGACTGTTTGCGCTTCTCTTAGTCTTTCATTATCTTTATGTTGGAAAGAGTTGGACAAAATCTTTTGCAATTCGTGTAGTTTTCCAGTTCTTAATTTAGAGAAACTGAATCTCTCTTTTTTGTTGCTCTCATTTTTAGACACAGGAGAAGTCGGACAAACTGGAACCGACTCACGACTAGCCGACGACTCACTCGAATTATTCTCAATTTGTCTCAAATGAATTGATGTCTCATTAGTTTCTGTTTCGTCAGTCATAGAGAATGCCTTATTGTCGATAGCATTCAAACCAATACTATTAGCACTCAATTCATTACTATTAGCTCTCATTCTATTCTTTTGATTAACTTCTTCTTCAACAGAATTATCTTCAGACTCATTGCCATCCACTTCATTATCACTGTCTTGTTCTCCGATAGTATACATCGAGTCTTTGGCGGTGTCTCCAATTTGCTGCAATTGCATCATTTGGCCACAGAAGTGAGCCCTCAATTGGTACAGATATGTCATAACCGATAACTTGTCCGGTACTGAAAGCATTACCATATCTGAGGGTTCTATAAGTTTAGGTATACCGAGACTGGCGGCCGCATCGAAAGCTTTTTTGCAGTTCCCCTTTATGTCTGATGGCGAGAGTGCACTGAAATCAATCAGCTCCGGCTTAAAGTGATGTATCACTGCTGCGAACGCCATCCCATTTCGCCACGAAGTGGTCATATTTGTGACTTTAACGCCGTGATAGCCAGCGGTCACTGACTTACACCAACTCAGAAGGTCTTCTGACGCTGAATAGACTGGCATTTGATCTTCGGTTGAATTCACTGAACAATTTTCAACAAAAGAACTTTCGTTAGAATAGACCGGAATCTGGTCCTCAACAGAGTTTAGGAGAGAGTTTTCTTTGGAATACGTGGGCAACGGTTCGTCTGAACAGTTTATAGTAGAGCTATCATCAGCTGAATGTTGAGAAAACTCTGGCATTTGCTCGATAGCACAGCTTTCCGATGTAGAATCAACTGAGAAGACAGGCATTTGCGCGTCAGCACAACTCAGTGAAGATCTGTCTGCTATCAGACCGTCAACCGTGTCATCAAAATCTTCAATATTTCCAATATCTTCAAAAGGTTTTACACTCATAAGACTCGCAATACTTTGCATGTCTTCGTCGCTAAAAAA
This sequence comes from Achipteria nitens, assembly GCA_034698525.1. NCBI lineage: Eukaryota > Metazoa > Arthropoda > Arachnida > Sarcoptiformes > Achipteriidae > Achipteria > Achipteria nitens. The sequence goes on along the minus strand of JAQGBR010000207.1, from coordinate 8,140 downwards.
ATATTATAAATCATAAGTTACGGTCAAATGACTTTCCCATCACTTTTGGCAACAAATCTCAGCAAACATTGATTTTTTTGAAAAAAAAGTTTCCCAAACTCTCTCGAGAAGAGCCAAACATTCATTCATTCGAGTTTATGTTAAGAGTAGTGTCGCTAATATCAGGTCAGTAGTAATGGTCACTACTATTAGAGCACTAAAAGTATTTATTACAAAACTGATAGCAAAAGAAGATATTCATCATTAATATTATGAGTGTTTTTACTATCAATTCTAATGTATTTTTATATAAATTGATAGCAACACAAATGTAGTCAACATTTGCTTCAAAACAATTTTCATGAATAGACTTCTTTTCAATAAAATATTTTCCAATCGAATGATAATAAAATACTTTCAAAATTGTTTATTCAATAAATAGTCGTTAAGAAAGACATTATCAGAAATTTTTATTACCATAAAAAGAAATTGTTTTGAAACGTGATCTCTAATCCAATCCAATAGAAATACCTATTTTAGGCCAATTGATGGCAAAAAACTTTTATTTTTATTAATTAACTGACTTTTACTTTCATTAGTTGTGTTAACGGCTATCCATTCTAAAAGATATCGATTCACTCTTTCAATAAAACTCAGGCATATGTTGGGGTCATTGATTTGAATGACCACTAAATGGAAAACACGTTTTCAAAGAATTCATTTTCACATAACATAACATTATTTGGTTTTTGAAAAATTGGATCAATTGAATCATGCTAACTTTTCACTTATTCACAATTGATTTGCTCCAACAGAAATCAATCTCTTAAAGAGGAAAAAACTAATAAAATAAATAAATTTTGGTTTTTTCACTCAAAAGATATACTGAATTGAAAAGATATTCTGTAACAAATAATTTAATCTAATTTACAGAATAAGAGTTTTAGAGATAAATCTTAAATTTTTTTTGGAAGAAATCTATGGTTTTCTTTCATTTCTAAAAGTAAGAGAAATTTAGTTTTGGTTTTAACGATGATATTATCGAATCCCTAATATTCTGAATAACTATTTCCACTTTGAAGAGCAAAAGAGAGACAATTTTTATCGACAAAAATATTTTTTTCCGAACGATTGATCGAATCGTTGAGATTATTTTCAGTACTAAAATAGAAAGTATTGGACACACGAGTGATGACCAGAGACTTCTTGACAGATAGAAAAAGAATTTTCAAATAAATAACGAAAACAAGTAATAAATAGAAGTCAGATAACACCCAATTCAAAGATGGGTTTAAATTCATTTTTCAGTTCGTTTTCAATGAAGTAAACTCTTTAAGAGATCGATAAGAAATTCTAGTCTTTTATAACTAAAATAAACACTACTCTAACCTAATCTGAGAAATGGTATGAGAATAACAAATTTAATCAATACAATACCCCATTTCAATCTAATTTAAAGCAAGTAAAATTTTCAATTAAACAGATGTTTACTAATATAGTAACAAAATTAGTAAGTAGCAAAATTCAATAATGTTATCACTGATAACTTATCGTGATAACAACAAGTTATCATGATAATTATTTTGTTATATAAAATAATAATTTTTTTAGAGAGAATCAGATAATGAAATAATTGGGTTAAAAACTGAATATAAATAAAATAAGAGTAAAGTATTTGGATTGAATTGAAGGACAATTTATTTATATTAAAAGTATTTGATTAACATTTTTAGATAAATTTAGATTTTATTTTCTTCAGAGTAGAGACAGAGCGAACGCAAGGAAAGGCATTTCTATATACGGATTATTTGTGTTGATATACGACCGAAAAAGTCTAATCTAAAGGGAAAAAACGGTTTTTGGGTAAAACATATGTGTTTTCGATTTGATAGGAATCGCAAAAATCGATTCGATATGAACTGAGATAAGCAGAGATATCGCACAACCATTTAGAATAGGATGAAAAATGTGGTGCACTTTAGGGGAAACATTGGATGCATTTTTCAATTAAATATAATTAATTATTCGAAAACTATGAGAAGGAGTGAGAATTTTAACTGAAATTGTTTTCAAAGCAATCAATTATGTAAAACATTTAAGACGTGTCAACAAATACACACAAAACACACTCTAATTGTATGAATATTTATGAGAATTCATTCAACAAATATATTCGTAAAGCATTTGCTTCGTTGTGAAGAAAGTGAGAGCACTTTAATTGAGAGAATACATAGTATTCTAGTTTTCAAACAAATACCAGAATATTCTATTACTTGAGTTGTGTCTAACCCTAAACCCTAAGCACAGAATCGGGGAAGCGTTTCAACAAAACTATTATGACTTAATGACCGGAAAAACAAAATCATTAATAAATTGAATTATTATATCGTTTCCAGAATTAATGGCTTTCCGTAAAAATATTAGTGAATAGAAATATGAAATGATTTTTCTTTCATAAAACTCGACATAATTTGCATAAAATTAATCAAAATTATCGCACAGATATCCAATTATTGTAACCATTACTCAAAGCATACATTAAGTGATTGAAAAAATATCGATTCGAGTAAATATTTGTATAAAAAGATTGTCTTACGTGGCCTTCCCTTCTCTAAGAAACTGAGAGGTGAGGGTTAGAGTGATGTGAGATTCGGTGACTTTCCTGACAGAGCATTCACGTAACGGCAATCTAACGATTTGATTCTCAATGGGAAAGGTGTTCACTCCATCCACATATTTGCTGAGATCGATGGCAGCGACGGCCACTTTGCGACGACGACCGTTAGTCGACACGTCCTCAACAGCTATAATCCATTCTTTAGACTCGTATTCAAAGCTCCTCTGATCGCGAAAAAGAGTGACTTCCAGTTCTAAGAGCTCAGGCACTGACCAGATTACTAAACCGCGATATGGATTACGAATAGTTGGTTCCCACGCCTTGGGATATGTAGCGTAGCGGCGGTTTCTTCGTGTGAGGACAACACTTAATTTGTTTGGTTGCCTGAAATCAAATGTTCAATATTTTGATAACTCATATAATTCTTATATTAAACTATTTATTAATATTAGGGCTCAGCTCTCAGACAGACAGAGAGGAAGAGAGGATTGAAAATAAAAAATCGATAATCAAAGACATGGAGCAGAAGAAGACAGAAGAAAAGCAATCTCTCGAAGCAAAAGATGCTCTCCTTTTCATTACTGTTAAGAATTGGTATCTGTTTATAGAGGTCTGCATCCAAATTGAAAGTAATTGCTTTTTTACATACACTTAACTCCCTGAGCAGTCAATATCATTAAATTCAATTTTAAGGTTGAATTTTTCATCGACACCTTCTGCTAACAGTTCTTATTCTCTGTGTGTGTGTTTTATGTCAGTCCAAAACCCCAAAAGACTTAGTGTTGGAAATGCAATGGATTTGATATATAATTGAATGGATTGATCGGTCGCTTAAAGCGCTATTCATTTAGAGTAAACATAGCGTGCGTTCAACTGTACTATAATTAAAATATTTGATTTGTACGCATGTTATGCCTGTTATCCCCGTCTTATTCTTTGGTTATTCCATTCCATTGATTACATTCATAGTATTTATATTGGGTTCTACTATATGTAAGCCCTCACTCTATATCACTATTAACTGTATCCAAACCTACAGAATATCAGATCTCTATCGACCGGCTATTGTTAGAGAAGATACGAGCCGTTCGATCACAACAGCACTGACTCTTCAACAACTGTGCGAAACAAACAGAAGGCATCGCTCAGGCATTAAGTTTAAGGTTTTGCAGAATAGTTCGTTGACTGAATTTCCACAGGAATTGTAAACAAAACACAGAATATTCTGTAATATTCTATAAATATAAAAAGGGGGCGGATATACATGAACTCAATTGTAGACATCACCACATAATTAGAAATTCGATCGAAAAGCTGTCCATAAATTCAAATTAATTTTTAATGACTTCTAAATTGAATTTTCGAGTATATATCGAAACGCTATTTCAGCAAAAAATTGGACACAAGAGTAGACATAAAAATACGTAAAACAAATTAGATTCGGAACCCCTTAACGTAATGTGTGGCACAAACCTAATCAATAGCCAAAGCACACCATTTATTACATTCAAAGTATTACTTTTTGCTTCCGAAGAGGTATTAAAAGCTAAGTAAAGACGTGTAGAAAAACATAAATTCCTGATATATTCCAGACATAAATTTCACTAAAACTTTGACCAAAACGAGAGTTAAGGGGGAGTTCCCACTCTCAGAACTCAGACAACTCTTGCGATCAATACTTCTAACAAATCTTAAGAAATCTTAAACTTAATTATTGACTCAAATGATAGTTTAATTCAAACAAAAGTTAATAAAATTAAAGTTATTTTTATATCAAATTATTGAATGCGATAAAAGTTTATGCATTAAAGCCAACCCCAGAGCACAGTATCTAAGGTTTTATGAGTTCCCAAATTCCCAAAACATTGAGAATATGTGATAAATAGAGAGTATATTTTAATTGAGTTTTATGTTTGGCTATAAATTAGTTCAGTTTATATATAATAAACAAAAATCAAAATTAATTATTGAATGTATGTTAAGATCAGACCATTTAGTGTTTGCTTCGACTGTCAACTCATGAAATGCGGCCACAAATCGGAATTTTGCGGCTCTTTTGTTAACCCGCTGTAAGCGCTTCCAAACTGAGCTCATGGTTTGTCTTCGCAGTCAATGATAATCACAAATCGGTAGCTAATTCTTAAGGCATTTAATGGCATTCATAACAAAACTATTAATACTTTTGACAACAATTTTATCAAATGTTTAAAACATAACATAAATTACTTTTAAAATAATCACAGAATTTATTTGTATTTATAATTCATATCAAAATAAATAAATAGTTTCCAACTATTTGTTAATCTTATTAACAAAATGACTAATTTATTGAAATATTTATCATCTGTTGGTTTAAGGGTTAAAACAATTTTAATATTTTTGTTGATTTGTTTTGTTTTCCCATTAAAACGACATTTCAATGACATGTGATTTCATTACATAAATAATGTTTAAAAACTTATTAAAATATTAACATTGATTTCAATCGTATTTTCGGATCCATTTAGAAGTCGTTATTAATTAAATATTTAAAGACAAGCGATGTTTAAAAGGACTATTTTGAAGGCTATTTTCAAGAATCAAATATTTCACTCAAAGTATTTGTATCAATGAGTCATCGCTTACGACATCTCTTAAATATTTGTTGCATTAAATATAGATAATCAGAGTCATACTTGGTCATACTTGATGATCCAGGCACAAAAGTCGGTATTAGTATAAGCATTAGTCTAGGGTTGGCAAAATACAAAGATTTTATTTTGACTTTGTATTATACTGTATTATACAATGTATATCTTGTATTATTCATGTATTTTTCATTTTGCCATTTTTGAAGAAAAGTTGTAAAAATTAACAGATTTTTCGGCTAAATTACCTTAAAATCAGTTAAATCTAATCTAATTTTTAAGCTAAATTTTGAATTATTATTCCAACTTAATTGTCTTTAACAGAATAGTAAAAATCGGTAAATATTTAGCAATTTGATAACAGCAGCGGGGTATTTTTCGCGTCTTAAAATAAAACTCAAAAATATTATTTTATGTAAAGTTTTATGTTTAGGTCAAAATTTTTTACTTTGAATCATGCAAAAAACGTTAACTTGGTTGTGGTTTAGCTAGATATTAAATTTATTTCATAATAATGGAAAAATGCTTGTTTGGTTTGAATTAGTTGAATATCGGATTAAAGGTGGTGGGATGAACTGTATTAATTATCAATCTAAATTTATTTTTCTCTTTAGATAAAATTTATTTAATATGTTTCGCATAAATTGATTTATTTATTTAAGAAATATAATCCTTGCTAGATAAAAGTCAAACGTGTTCATTTTAGTTTTTTGTCAGCAAAACGGTGTGGGCGTTTCACATATGCGAAAGGTCCAACTTGAGGAGACATTATAAAGGTCCAGAAGACTTTTATTACCGAAGTATGATAAGAGAGTGTGTCGTAATATTCGGGTGCTATTTGTCGTACCTTTGGTAGAAGACTACCAGGAACTAAAGGGAAGTCATGGTGTTCCACATGATAACCGATATTGAATGTTAAGAAGTTCATAGGTCCATAATAGGAAAAGGTCTCTGGAATCAAATATTTACCCTCATTATCATAGACTCCATTTTTTAATTGAATTCCACTCTCTTTGTTTTCATTAAACATATTAATAGTGTGTTCGGAAATGAAATGTCCGGCCACTGGATGTAAACCAAAAGTTATTAGTGAACTGCCAACCATATAAGCCACAATATGCCATCCAAATGTCTGTCCGATTAAAATATTGAACAATACCTGAGTTACAAGATTACAGATCTCAAGAATAGTTGGTTTTCTCGGGTCATTGATCATTGGTCTCAAAATATAAAAGAATGGACTTAAGATAATCCAAACTATTTTGGTTAGGGGTGTAGTGAAGAGTTGTGTCTCCAAATAACTTGGTGTGTCTGTGTCCAATAGGTCATCCCCTTTATATCGATGGTGAAAAGGATGATATTTCTTGAATGAACCAAAAACTGGAACTCCTGTCGGCAGAGTGCCTATTATTCCGAACAATTTGTTGGCCAATGGACGCGAATTACCGAATGCCTGGTTGTGTGATATCTCGTGATTCGCTGTCAATAATGAGTGGTTAATAACTCCTCCAAAACAATATCCGATAAGAAATAGAATCCAAAACGAAGTAATATTTTGTAATAAATAAAACGATAGTATTTGTGTCAATACTAATCCAATAACAATCCATTTAAAATTGGTGTCCACTTTCATCAACTCTTTTATTTCTGGATGTTTGGCCAGAATTAATGACCTACGAGTGGCATGAGATTCACTTGTGTCAACCCATTTGTAGCCATTTCCTACTGAGTGTGCTTCCATTTTCTGTCAACCGTCCAATAGTTTTAATACTCGTTCACAAAACAAATTAAAAATATTTTATTACGAGTTTTTAAATTCTGGATTTTTTGTGGATTTTAACTCTTCCTTTCACTCAATTTAATTAGGAATTAGCTTGAATAATTGATTTAAGGGTCAAGTATATAGTCACAGAAATGGCCAAGAGGGCAACCATACACTATATCCCCTTGTAGACCCCCCCCCTAGAACCGTCGAGCTTGGCCATGTCTGATATAGTCTATGATATATGTGTTTATAATTCTGTATTTAATTAGCTTTGTAAACTAATTTTATATAGAATAAATTATTTCGAAATGCCTGATTCATCTATTTAATTGACGTGATATTGAACAAATAAACTTGAAACAAAGTTATTTTATGTGAAATAAAATTGTCTAATCGTCTATAATAATGTAGTTCATGATCGATGTTATGAAGTGACCTGGGGCCAACGTTTTACTTCATAAGAAACATCATTTCATAAGAACTATACTTTATAACATCCATCATAAACTGTATAACCTAGTCATTTTTCAATTTTTCAATTGTTTATTAGATAAATACCTTTTTAATACGAAATTTGTTTATTTTCTAGTACCTGACTTCTAAATATTTAGTCGATCTAATTAATTAACACTATGTCTATGCATAACCTTTTTGGAAAAGCCAATCATTACGTGAGACACGTGCTCCCATTTAAGTTAACTGTCCAAATGCTTTAAATGACAAGTATTTAATTTTTTTTGATAGTTTTGTTTAAAACTTGATTATCATAATAATGTCCTCACATTTTATTATTTGAAACTGACCTTGAAATTGTAATCTTCAAATGTTCAATTATATACAGAGAGGGTAATCAAATTTGAGCACTTAATCACTAAAACTTGAGAACAGGCAAAATCTATCAAAAACACATACATGTATGATTGAATTAGTAATGAAAATGTGTGAACTGATTTTTAAACAAATAGTTTTTTATTTTAACTTGATAATCTTTTTATTTCACCAACTCATATTATCTAGAAAACTATTAATAACTACCTAAAATTGTAGGATTAAATTGCAAACTTAATAATTGCATTAAATTTTGAACCACTTGTTAGTATAGTTGACATTAGTCTGTGTTTTTCTATGTGTCGTATATGTGTTGAATATTAA
>JAQGBR010000206.1:0-16171 GCA_034698525.1 Achipteria nitens | reverse complement strand
ATTATTATTTAGTTATTTATATAAATTTTTAATAGGATTAGTTTTGACAGAATTATTGATTTAAAGGAGTTTTACATTATATTAAATATAATTTTCAGGAATGACTAACTTTTTTGGGTTACTTTGTTTTCGTTTTTTCGCTGAAGAAATATATGTTTGTCTCTCGTTTTCGATCAAAATTTCATTATTATTGCTATTTATTGGATGAATAATCGTATTATTGTTGGAAACACTATTCGAGTTGTCATTCAAATGCACTGAATTTGAAGTCGGAGTTCGCTTTCGGTGTGCAATAAAATCTCGTCTCATATGAATCGGTCTGTTCTTCAGATGAAGTTTGAAATACAATCCACAGGCATTGCATACAGGCTGTCCGGATGGGTTGCGGCGCCATTCACTCGATTTGGTGACACCACAGTTACTGCACTCTATATCCCGTGTTTTCTAATCAATAAATTAATTTAATGATTAAATGAATTAATAAAATTCGTAAAAATTACTTTTTTGGCCGAAAAGCTATCAATATTTGAATTGTCTTCGCTATCGATTGTTTTAGAATGAATACCACATTCATCGCACAGGTAATGACCTAAAAAAGGACCCGATTGTCTCACAACGTTTGCACCACATTTGGCGCACTGTTTATAGGATTTGTCAATTGGTTTATAACTTTCGGTTAATGACAGTAAATGAATAGAAGATGAATCACAAGAAAGAGAAGGAAATGGAGGTTTAGGAGAACGACTCGACAATTGCGTTGATAGAGATATCTGTTAATAATTTAGTGATAATTATAATTAACAAAATTTAAGAGTGACTTACGTTTGAAGTGAAATCAATCTCTTTTTTATCACTTAATTCTTTGTTCGCAACTCTGGAATCAGTTTTTAATTTTCTCCTAATTTTCTTAGTTTTTTGAATAGTTTTGTGAAAATCTGTGGATTCATTGAATTCTTTGTGTTGATCGGCAATAATAGGCTGTCCACTGATAGTCATCTTTGAATATCTATTTCGTGGGTAAACGATATCTTTCCTCATTTCGATGGGCCGTTGAATGCCATAGAGTTTATAGTAGAGTCCGCAGGCATTGCACGCCACCTGTTTATTAGCCGTACGCCTCCACATCGAAGAGGTTAATGTTCCACAATTTGAACACTGTTTTGGGGCTGAGCTCTAATAATTCAAAATAAATTTATGGGAAAAAATGTAAAAATTCTCTTTTAAAACATTAAAAAAATTATTCACATTTTTCTTACGACTGATGACAATACTAGCGGGTGGTCTGTCCTCTCCGTTGTACTTCTTGTAAAGACCACAAGCATTGCATAGATAATGTCCGCTACCATTAGTGCGCCACTGACTGGTCTTTTGCGCGGAACAGTTGACACACTCTCTCATAATTGAGGAGTCGTTTGCATCAATGGGACAATCATTGAACTCATTTGAAGATAAGTCTGATTCTTGTGATCCGATATCAATAGATGTTTGACTCAATCCACTAATTTTAGTGAAAGGATTGTCTTCTAATTTGGATGAGTTGTCTCTTAATCGACTCAATAGATTGGCATTCTTTGATAGACTATCTTCAGAATCATTACTCTTATCATCAAAACTATGGTTTCCATACGAAGACTCTCTGTTTTCTTCTTGTTTTAAGTACTTCTTTGAGAGCAAAGTCGAGCACATAATAGATGTTTGGCGCTGACTATCCTCTAAATCTGCGGCCATTTATTCTTCATTTAAGAAGTTTTGAGATAAAAAATAAATTCTTATCTGAGATAATAACTTAAATGTTGAGACTTTTCTTATATTAATATTAATAATAACTTTTTTAAGACTTTAATATTAACTTCTATTCAAACGATTCTCTTATCAGACATTTTATCGATAATAACATTATTTGTCGCCAAAAGACTAATATAAATGACATTAAATTTATTGTTTTTATCATATCTTATAGAAATGGTAAGTGATATCAAATCTAAGAAAAACTATAGATTTTTCAATAAGATTAGTGATTCACTCAATAGATATTGATTTCAACTTTTAATTAATAATTATTTGAATAAATTTAAACCAATTGACTAAAGTTTCACTTTAATTAAAAAATAAAAGCATTGATTTCCTTCTTTCAGTCGATAATTGCATTTAAAATATTATTTTAGTCAATCAGTTCCTAATCCGTAAAATAGATGATTGTTTATGTAATCCAAAGGAGTGTTATCTAATTGTAGAGCACATGGCTTAATGTGATGGCTGTGCTTCTTATCTATTTCCTTATCTACAGATAATACGCTCTTTTAATCTCTTATCAAAAAATGACTTTACGAGCATTTTCTCAGTTTTCAATCAAAACAAATATCTTAAATGAAACACAAATTATTTCAATTCATTCACATATTTTTAACACTAAATCTCTATTCTATTTACTATTAAATTAAAAATTTATCGTAAATTTTTAAAAATGTTAATCCAATTAAAGAAATTAAAAGTTGTCCTAGATTATCAATACTATTAAACTTCAATAGTATATTTTATTTTATCAAAGTTTCCTCCTGGTAATATTTGAGAATAAAATAGATTACATAAATAACTATGACCAAGATGATGCTTTTATCAAGCAGGAATGCAAAAGGAAAAGTTTTTTCAAACTATAGAATCGATTTTTTGCGAAACTTCTATTCGTCAGAATCTGTTCTAATTATCACAAAATAAATCTTGAATTTGGGTCAAGATTTTTGAAAAATCAATAATTTTGAACAAATAAGTTCTTGTAACTTTGTGTTTAATCAAAGTTAGCTTATTCATCTAACAGTTTAAGCTGAAATCTATAAGGTGAATTGTACAGTGCCTAAATAAACACCATGTTCGATTCATTGTAAAAAGCATGATAATTGTCAGATTTAATTATAAAGATTAGCCAACTCCTTTTAATGTTACAAATGTAAAAAATTTGGTCTAAAATTAAGTTTTTAGCTTGATTATAATCGAATTATAATTGAATTGACTAAATTTTCAAGTTAAAATAAGAAGTTTTGAATATTTGTCTGAAAAAGACTTCAAAATTAATCTTGTTGTGATTAATCATTTAAAAATGGTAGATAAGTGAGTAAACTTAATTCAAATTGAAAATTATTAAGAGACAAAATCAGTTAATTTAAAATTAGATTTAATTTGAAATATTTGTCAAAATTTAAAAAAAAGACTTAAGACTTATCACAAACATTACCCAAATTAGGGCTAAGTTTGAGACAAAATAAATGGTAACATAATTTTTGAATAATTCAATTATTTTGGATGACATCAACAGTCAATGATTGGATAAAATTCTGGTCAAACTGTTAAACAACAGGAGAGGGAATAGAGAGAGAGTGTGAGTGAGTACTGAGAGAGTGCTGAGAGTGTGTGAGAGAGACCTTCAATGAAGAGTCACTATTTGTGTGTTTATATTCACTCAAAATGTGTTTCTTTTAATTAGTTTTTTGTTTGTATTTAAATAATTAAAAGTAATTAATGGAAACGAGATTTTGAAGACTAACTAATTTGTAATATAAGATAATAACAAATAAATATCAAACAAAATGTGTGACATTTGTAATGAAATGATTGATTTGATCTCAAAATGTAAGACAAAAATAAACGATTTTTTCTCTTAAAGTCAAGTCTTTTGTCTTTTTTGTATTGAAATTATTTTTTAAATATTTATTTTAATCATAATTTTCAGATGAAATCCAAGACACGATTTCGGCTAATAATAAGATAACAAACAACAGTTCAAACAATAATTCAAACAATAGTTTGAAATTAAACACAAAACAAATGCAAAAATCACAACAACTGATAGGAAAAACTGAATTAAATTTAATTATAAATTATGTCAACTCTTGGACTCAAAGGTATTTCTCAACTAATTATCTATTTTTAAATTATTATTAGAAAATGACATAAAATGGTTAAATTGATAAAAATGTTTTTACTCATATTATTGGCCAAAAACTGGATTATTATTAATTGATTTAAAATTTCATTCAAAGGCATTGTATTTGTTGTTTCAAAGATCAAAGAAATTTCAATCGATTTAATCTATTGGTTCAGTCGATAATTCAAACGACAATTAATTTATTGAAAGTTATTTCGATTTCTTTACGCGAAGACAATAGTTCTTCAAATTCTGATCCCAATTGTGATAATAACTCTTTAAATAAATCTAAAAGCGATTTAAATCCATTAGAAGACAATGAATCGCATATTGAAAGTGATTTTATTAAAAGTAGTAATCAATTGTCAGACAAAAATAAGAGCAATAGAGTTGTTGACCACTATTTCGACGACTGGACTAATGAAGATAAGGAACGACTTCTGCATTTAGCCTCAAAGGTATACTATTTTCAAAATTTTCAAATATTTTCAAAATTTTTTCATTTTTAAATCAAATTTTAGAAATTTTTCGAATAAAATATTTTAACACAAATTTGTTTGTTTGCAGGCATTTCATATAACTTTCCCCTTATATGTGGCTCAGAAGCATTCGGGTGGTATTCGCGGTGACGACCCGTCCCCAAAAGAAGTTCAATTAATGAGCGCATATTGTGAAGTGACAGAACTGGATCTCCCTCTTTATCTGCTCCGGAATATAGTCTATTTTTGTGATTCTGATGGGGTCGACCTCTTTGTTGAGTGCTTTGCCAACGGCCGACCTGACCGACTGGTGCTCTCTTTGGCACACGTCATGATTGCTGTGATCGCTAATCTCAAGCCATGGATTAACTCTAATATAATTACCCAAAAACTAGTCTCTTTGCGAACGTATGTAATCGAATATCTGTGTCGAGTGCCGGACAAAGACCTCAGAATTATGAACAACAGAACTATGTTTGAGTTTATTTGGTCGGTTGTCAAAGAACACATCGACCTAAGGAATGGCAGTGCAGACAAAGAGGGGTTGACTCTTGCGCTCAAATATTTCACGTCCTCTACACTCACAATGCGTTTAACGGGAATCACACAAATCAATAACTATATCAGCATTTATTCAGAGCTCTGTCAGGCAGAGGCCTCGGGTATGTCTTAATCTCTTTATATTCTAAACACAATTTATTTTCATAATAATTGTTATCAAACGAAGGTATGTCTAACCCAAACGCTGATTCAATGGGTGAAGAGTTGGCTAATTGGGTGCTCCAAAACCGAATTATAGAACACATATTCGGTCCCAACAGTCACGTGGAAGTGATAAAACAGAGTCATATTGTCTTGAATTTTGTCGCCTCACAGATAACTATAGAACATATAGACGTGATTTGGTCGGCCTCTCAAATGAAACACTGCGGTCGACAAGTGTTGGACATTCTGTTACCTCTTATCAAAAATCTCAAAATGAAACCCGTTATACATCTCTATTGGCTTCTGAAGAGTTTGGAACCCAAAGAACATACGGAACAGACCCTTGTCTTAGCCTCACAACTCTTAAAGTACATATGGGCTCAAACTAATGGATCAGATTTGTTGACTAATTCTGGACTCAACTCTGGCGTACAGTCAGTTAAAATGCTCGAAGATTTGACTTTAGTCAGATCTCCTATCTTTACAATACTTCCCGGTTCTGGTCAGAAGAGTCGACATAACGGAGACTCGAGTTCTTCCAGTGGTTCAGTTGACAACAGTGACGATGAAGACGACGACGAAGAATATGATGTCGATGTGACGCAACCCATTGTTTCTGATCCGGTGTTTCGCAATAAAAACAAAACTCGAATCTGTAATAATAGCAGTAATAATAACAGTGACGACAGTTCTGACGGAACCTCAGAATCAGAAGACGATGAGATCATAATACCCGACATAAGCGATGAGAAACTCCGTTCGGCGCGTCTGCACCAGGCATTGGTTGGCAATTATAGCAACTCTTCCTCCAGTGATATGGCATCTATTGCTGTCAGAGATGTGGTCGCAGCTATTCATAGAGACAATGCCTATAATAGCAATCAACAGAGTATTGAAGATAATAACGGTTCCAAATTTGAAACAAAAGAGTCTTCTTTTTTGAGTAAATGTTTAGAAATGAATTCATTCATTGATTTGATTTAATTTTATTTGTCAACAGATTTAACATTTTCTGATAGAATTCCTTACAAATTGAAAAATGAACCCCTATTAGAGAAACAGCCGTCAACAGCGCCTCCCGTTTCGCCTGATCTCAAATCTGGGTCAGAAGAGCCTATCATTCCTTTCGAAACACAGACACCCGATGTTATGGAAAAGTTGGTTAAAATGACTGAAGGACTCAGCAGTAAAAACGATGATTTAAGTGATGATAATTCGCGGCCGAGTTCTCGGAATAGTCGGTTAAGTGATAAAAATATGGCTGACTTTGAAGGCGAAGAATCTGATACTGATTTGAATAAATTTGAGTCATCCGATCAGTTCTTTGATGATATCGATAGCACTGGTAGTCACAAGTCGTCGGCCGCACATAAATTGGCTTCAATTGCACAACAAATCGTGAAACAGAATTCAAAATCTGAAGGAAATAAGAGTCTGTCCAACGAATCCAAAGATTGTGATAAAATAAAGGCCACGGATTTGGATGACCCAGAATTAGTAGATCTCTCCATTGAAAATGTATGTAAACCGGGACGGACTCTGCTCTGGGATCTACTTCAGGACGATATGATTCATCAGTTGCCCGAAGGGTTGTCTCACGAAACAGAAAAGATCTTTTGGAACACTGTTTGCTGGTCTACCGATCGGCGCATTCGAATGAAGTTTATCGACGGATGTTTAGACAATCTCTCGAAAAACCAATCCGTCAACACTTCACTCAGGCTTTTGCCAAAATTCTTGATGTCGTTCCAACAATACCGCGGAGGAATGGATACGCACCAAATACTAATCTGGGCGGACAGAGAGCGCCAAATGTTGAAACACTTTTTCTCGAATTTAATTATTTATTGCAAAAATCGTAAAAAATCTAAACAATCGGCGAATGATTCTAACCGTTCGGATATCAGTATTAATAGCAGTAATGATATGTATTCTCATACGGAAGAGATCCAAACGCGACTCAATTTTCTAAATTTTGTCTTCTCGTCTGCCGGTTCTCCCGATAACTTTCGTCTCAGTCAGGAACAGATTGATATTCTTTGGTCAACTCTGGCCACTGATCCCGACTCTAGTGACGAACTTTTCAATTGGCTTTTGGGTTAGTTTTTGTTTAAAATATATTTAAAAACAAATTTAATATTTGTTTCTAACCACAGGTCAGGTTCGTTCACGAGAACAGCACGGCTTAGGAATCGATATGTTACTCCATATCCTTATTGAGAAATTGCCACAATTATCGCCCGAAACCTTCTCAATGATGGCTTTAGAGTTATTGCAGACACTGTCCGGTTGTCTCCTTTCAAGTAATAAATCGAATGAATCAATCGATTCGACAGCAATCAAACAGTTGTGGGATATTGCGCTCCGGTGTCTCAATACAGACGTTTCAATGACTGCAATCAGACATTTAAATGTTTATTATATCAATTTTCAGCCCCACTCCTCTCGACTTCAAAAAGAAGAAGAATTCATAAAACAATGTATGGATTATTTAGAAACCGCTTCCAAATGTCTGAATGAAAACGAAGAGAAAAGTCTGACAATTATTCAAAGAGCAGTTGTTTTGTTAAAAACACATTTGGAAGGATTTCGGAGTCGATTTGCATATAATTTTAGGCGCTGGCAGTTAAATGGGGACTTAGAACTTCTTAGTCATCGCCCCCGTGAAAGAACTGGCTGTTTATTACGCATTTCGTGTCAACCGGCGTCTCTTCCGGACAGAACTGTCTTTGAAATGCAGAGTAATGATTATGTCGGAGAATTAAGGGCTGAAATACAGCACTGGTGGGAGTCATTGATTAAAAAATATGAAACAAGCATTGAAAAGAGACCGCCCTTTTCTAATATCAATCCTATTAATATAAATGACGGTCCTCTCAGACTTTTAACTCAGGGTTTGTCTCTGAGACAATATATTGCTCTCTAATCAATAGATTTATTTCTTACTTTAAGGACAAGAAATAACTCACGATTTCGATGAGAAACAATTGGCTGAAGTCGGCTTCAAAGACATGCAAATAGTGTTTGTGTCCATAGGAATGGCTCGAAGTTTTCGTAAATTTCGTGATCACTCAGAGCCCGCCTCAACACTTCCTCCGCCACCCAAAGAGCGCATTCCATCCATTCTATTATTACAGCCACAAAACTTCGAACAGTTGTTTTCATTGATGGGACAGTTGGGGTCACTCAAGACATCAAATCATATAAAAGCACAGGTTTTGTCGCGAAGAGTTTGGGAGATCATACAAATGCTTCCCACTTCTCCTAATCTTCTGGAGTGCTTTCAATCGATTTCTATCAGTGCAGGTGTTGTAGAAGAGAGTGCTGTCGACACAACTGATGAAACAACGACTCCTTCGACATCACACAAACCAATCTCTGATTTGTTTAATACTCTATTATCCCCTTCGAGTCCCCAGAAGTTGATGTATTCCTGTCAAATAGTTGAGTCTTTGCGTCGAAACAGTAAAGTCTGGACTCAACAGTTCATCGATTGTGGAGGTCTTCAATACTTGTTTGACATTTTCGTGTCGGGTGTCCTACAGTCAGGGGCTGATGGATCTGATACTTGGAATGAATGGAAACAGGACTGTTTGGCATCTCTTCTTCAACTCATCTATCAATTTGGTGTTAATCCGATTCCATCCAAAAGTGATACGAAAACTAGTGATAAATTAGACGACGAAAAATCAACGACAAGTAGTGATCAACACATGTCTTCACCCACTCAGACATCAATGATTATAACAGAAATGGTCCGAAAAGCAAAGCGTTCCCGAAAAGGATCGACTGATAAACTACTAGTGCCTCAATTGAACTCTAAATTACTGCATATGATTCGAGACGTGGACTCAATGTTAAGAGTTTTGTTAACTATTTTAAACGAAGCGACGACTAAGGGATCCGATTTAAACCAGACTTATCACACAGGCTTCTGGGGTAGAGCTCAAGTAGTTCACCACACAATGACTTTCCTCATATCGTGGGCTTTCTCTGATCCACAAATTCGTTGCTCTTTATATCAATCGGAAAATTTGGATCAATTGCTCAAAAAGTTGGTTTTAGACGATCCCGACCCCGCCATTCGTCGCGAGGCCTGCACTGGATTTTATCGTTTATGTCTTGGATTCACTGCCGATGGAAATACTGGCCATATATTTATTCCTCAGTTATTGAATTCTTTGTTAAGTTTTTTGAAAGTCGCTCAGTCTATGAGAGCCCCAAAACTTTCCGAATCTGAAGATATGTTTATTGCGGACAAAGAGCCGTTTGGTCCGGGATGTAAAGACTACTTTTGGCTCGTCTGCCGTCTCGTCGATTCATTAGATTCTTCAAAAATTGCTGATAATAGACATGAAGTCGATTTAGAAGGTCTGTGCACTTATATCGCCGAAGCAGTGGTCGGTCGAGAGATACGTGAAACCAGACATAACACTGTCGAAGATGAAGGTCTTCGCGGACTGATTGGACTCTTAACTGTCACTTTGAAACACAACCCTTCATTCAAGTACTCAAAAGAGGGCCGAAAATTTGTGTCCGAAATCTTTGACTGTCTTTTCGCTCTTCCGAATCAAATCGAAAAACATTTACCCAAATGTAAGGCTCCGTCCACTCGTTCGGCAGCTTTTGATCTGTTAGTCGAACTGATAAAAGGATCAGAAGATAATTATGACGTATTAATAAACCTTATGATGGATCAGCACAACCCTGAACTGTCTGGTCGTATGACTCCTTATCCATGGGATTATTGGCCTCACGACGACTGTCGGTCAGAATGTGGTTATGTCGGTCTCACAAACTTAGGTAAACATTTGATTTTTAATTCAATTGATAACTGAGTAAATGTCTGATAGGAGCGACCTGTTATATGGCTTCATGTATGCAACACTTATATATGATACCTGAGGCCAGGTATACAATTCTGACCACAAACTTGTCATCAGTTGTCAAACACGACTCGATTCTAAAGGAATTGCAAAAAATGTTTGTTTTTCTATTGGAATCTGAAAGGAAAGCCTATAATCCAAAGTCATTCTGCAAAGTGTATACTATGGATCACCAGCCCCTCAACACCGGTGAACAGAAAGACATGACTGAGTTCTTCACTGATTTGATATCTAAATTGGAGGAAACGACTATTGAATTAAAAGATTTAGTAAAACGTCTATTTAGTGGTTCACTCAGTAATAATGTGGTGTCTCTGGACTGCCCTCATATCAGTCAAACGACCGAAGAGTTCTATACATTGCGCTGTCAGGTGGCGGACATGAGAAACCTCTTCGAATCATTGGATGAGATCACTGTTAAGGACACACTCGAAGGCGATAATATGTATAACTGTTCGCGTTGTGGACGAAAAGTCAGTTCAAATGGTTTTCATTAATTACAGAATATTTATATTATTTTCGATTTACAATTAAGGTTAGGGCAGAGAAGAGGGCGTGTATTAAAAATTTGCCAAAAATTTTGTGCTTCAATACAATGCGCTATACTTTCAATATGGTTACGATGACTAAAGAGAAGGTCAATACCCACTTCTCCTTCCCTTTACAGTTAGATATGTCTCCATATCTCGAGAAAACTTTAATCAAAGCTAAAGACAAGGATCCGGACAGAACTGTCGACGAAACGATGATCGATGACTCACAGCAAGTCGAGACCAGCACTGAATATGAGTTGATTGGTGTGACGGTTCACACGGGAACTGCAGACGGAGGACATTACTACTCATTTATTAGAGAAAGAGAAGCCTCCGGACAACAGGCAAAAGATAAGTGGTATTTGTTTAATGACGCAGAAGTCAAACCATTCGACAAAACACAACTTCCGACCGAATGTTTTGGTGGAGAAATGACGAGCAAAACATACGATCAGGTAATCCATTACCTGTCCATTCATTTAATTTATATTTAATTGGTTTTATTTTTACAATTAGGTGACGGATAAGTTTATGGATTTCTCATTCGAAAAGACAAACTCTGCATATATGCTGTTTTATGAAAGAGTCGACGAAACCAAAGACATCGTCGAAGAAAAGGTTGTCTCTAATGTAGAATTAGCTCCAGATTTGTCGGAATGGATTTGTGAGGACAACATATCGTTTTTGAGAGATAAGTCAATCTTCGAGCACACCTACTTTGACTTTATGTGGCAAATATGTGGTTATATTCCGCAAACTCTTCCCTCTAACACCTCATCCAAAGTGACTCTACTGTCCGCCCGTTTGGCCACAAGTTTTGTTTTGGAAACTTTAATTCACGCAAAGGAAAAGCCAACGATTGCTAATTGGATAGAGTTGTTGACCAAACAATTCAATTCTTCACAACAGGCGTGCGAGTGGTTAATGGATCACTTGGCAGAAGACGACTGGTGGCCCATTCAGATATTGCTTCGATGTCCCAACCAAATGGTACGACAACTGTTTCAACGGCTGTGCATTCATGTGATCGTTCAGTTGAAGCCAACTCAGGCACCGCTATATTTGCAACCTTTGAGTGACGACTCTGACGACTCCAATGACATAGAAGTGATGACACACGTCGGGCGCTTCTCATGTGTCACACGTTTTATTCGCAAACTCTTGTCGTTAATTAGTATCGAAAATCTGAGCGCAAAACCACATCTCAAACATTTGACGGAATATTTTGCATTTTTGTGTGAATTCGCAAAACAGGGCGACGAAGAGTGTAAGTTCTTACTCGCCGTCGAAGCCATCTCTACTGTCGTCTCCTTTTATATGGGTTTGTGTGGTAAGAGTGCCAACGATTACGTCGAAGTGATGAGTGAAGATGAAGACGAAGAAGAAGACGACGGATATATTGATGGCAATGCTATGGCTGTCAATAATCCAGGTTTTTCAGGTCATTATAATCAAAGGTCACAATTCCCGCACACAGCCATAGGCCCCGTATTAGACGAAAAGTTCCCAAAACCGGCCTCTTTGGACAAAATGATAACATTAGTGGCACTTCTGGTTGAAAAATCTCGAGGAAAAGACAATCGACTCAGACTTTCAGACAGAGATTATGAGTCGATCGCCAGCGGAAAGTCCTTTCCATTTCTTCAGCAACAGATTCGGGATAACATTAATCTGAGACAAACCTGTAATTTGATTTGTTCGCTCTGCAGATGGAACGACCACTTCGCCATTTTAGTCATTAATATGATATTTACTGCCATCACTCGTATACCTGACTCGAGCGGACCCTTCTTTAAGATCTTATCAATGCTCGTAGATATCGGTCAGTCTCTCATCAAATGTCTAAATCTTTTGATTAATTTATTTGACTAATGATTTAAATGTATTTCTAGGCATAACTCCGGGTTTGTCTCCGTTTTCAAATCTAATTCTGCCCCGTATTTGGGAGATAGCGGAACAGACACCTCTTCAGACTTTGGAATGGTTGACGGTTCAGGTGCCACGAAATAAAGTGGCAAATGCTTGGGTCCTGCAGTCACTCGACTCATGGATTCTTTATTTTTTAGTGGCGCACCCAAACATGAGAGTCCGTTCAAATGCTGCCCAACTTCTCATATCTTTAGTTCCTAACAATAGTTTCCGTCAAAACTATCGGCCCTCCCGTCCCTTTCCTTACGCCGGTGTCAAAGAATACGATTTCAGTAGTGAAGCGGTTTTAATAATCGATCAAATCTACAATATTTTGCTCCAACTCTTGAAACGAGTGAAGCCCTACGCTGACCCTCAACCGCACGGCACTCAAAAGTTGACCTCATATTTCATTGTAATGTCTTATTGTCTGATAAGTCAGAGACAAAAAATCCAATTAATGCCATATTTTAACGATTTGTGGAATTTATTTCAACCAAAACTGAGTGAACCGGCAATTAGTATACACCACAACAAACAGGCGCTTCTCATGTTTTGGTATATGGCGTGTCAGGACTGTCCCGAAAATGTCAAATGCATTGTCCAGAACGCACACGTGACTAAAAACATTGCTTTCAATTACATTTTGGCGGATCACGAGGACCAGGAGGTGGTCTTCTTCAATAAGATGATGCTTCCCAACTACTACGGACTTCTTCGCCTCTGCTGTCAACAGTCCCGTCAATTCACTCGACATCTGGCAATGCATCAGAATATTCAGTGGGCCTTCAAAAACATCACTCCATATATAACTCAGTATCAAATGGCTGTCCAGGAATTGTTTAAATTAATGAAAATCTTTGTGGGCACACATCCGGACTCAACCGAACAGGAAATTCGGGACATAATTCAGTTTAAACGCATCACAATTCAAATGTATTTAAATTCGATAGACGTCCGCTCCGGATGGCAGACACTTATTAATGCGCTCTCAATTCTATGCGAATCAGATGAGGACAGGGTTTATGTATTGTCTAATAATGGACTCTTGAATTTGTTTCAATCGTTTCATGCAATGTATGTCATGTTTCACGAGGCGACTGCTTGTCATATAACCACAGAATTAGTAGAATTGCTTAAAATTATCGTTCAATTGTTGAAGACTTTGCGCCAAAACATAGATCAGACCCCTCTCAGAGATATTAAGAACAATTGGAGAGATCAGGCAGACATCATGAGGAAGAATATTCTTCTCGTCAATTCATACACACCATCGCCCGTCCGTATCGCCTGTTTGGGTATTTCTTTCGAATATAATTAAAATAATTTTATTTAAATTTTTCTTTGATTTTCAGACGTATTGACAGAAATCATTGAATTGTATTCAAAAGAACTTTTGCCACTTTTGGTCCAACTCTTGGGGTTACAGCACATCAGTTGTCAGGAACAGACTAACAATTGTGAGCTTTAAGTCATTTAATTAAAATTGATTTGATTTTAAATGTTGTCTTCAGTTATTCCCGGCCCATACTTTCCGTGTAGAGGACAGAGAGTAATGCTGACCAAATCAAGTGTCCGTCCGACGCGTCCTATATTTCAAATGTGTTTTCACCCAAAAATGCTCGAATGTAAGAGAGGTATGGATCGAGACTACGATCGGGCGATCGCTGACTACTTTGAGCCCTACTATCACTTCATTGAAGCCATTTCTCGGATCGCTCTCAACAATTCTCTGGTGACCAGTGATTTGGTCGGACTTTGTATGCATTCTAAACAAAACTCTGGAAATAATTGTCATCTCTATTAACCAATTGTTCTCTCTTTCAGGTGCTGTGGCGGCGATGGAGAGCCTTCACTTTCATTCGACTATATTTCCCAAATTATATCTCGATTTAATAAGTTGTGAGTCAGAAGAGGCGACAGCTTTTGTCCAAAACCTATGTTCGACCAGTTATTTCCACGAATATGTCACACAAACCCTGACTCAAGAGAGACAGTTCCTTAACAATGAACTCACTTATGAAATGCTTAAACAGTATTTACCGAAAGTAATGATTCGCGAAATTTACTTATTTTAATGAGATTTTAGTCAATAATTTGGTTTTTGTTTAGATTCATAAAACAATATTAACGCCAACTCTTATGAATCAAGTCTTACATCTAATCAACGCTTTTTGTCAGATAATGAATACATTGGATATCAATAAACAGTCGATTCAATTGAATGGAGTATACATTTCCTGATTTCAAATGGATTTCAATAAAATTAAATTAATATTTATTTTATAGGACTTAAGAGCTGTTTATTTAGTTTTTATGATTCAAATTCCGACCGCTTTAACCGAAGAGATGTCAAAAACATTTTGTGAAACACTTAAAAAACTGAAAGAAAAATGCGATGAAAAGTTTAAATGTGAATCAGGTATTAAATCAGTTTATCTTTCAATTTATTTATACATTTATTTCATTTCTGACGCACTCTTTAGGCGAAACCCCACAAAAGAGACGCAAAACCAAAGAAGAGGCCTCTGATTCTGAAACTGGAATGAGTTCTGGCTCTCAAAATCCAGACAATAGTGACAGCAGTGATGCTGAGTCTGTCAGCGCTGACAACGGATGCGAACGATTGATATCGACTTTAAATGATTTGTTAGAAAAACTTGAGTCCAAATGAATTATTAAATGATTTATTATTTTAGTGTTTATTATTTGTGTAAAACAAACGATTACTTAATATATTGTTTGATATAATTATTCAAATTTTGTAAAAAATCAGAAATATTTAGGTTTTAAATAACAATCAATTTTTAATTTATCGCTTCTATTAATGACTGAATCTTTTATCCATTAATTGTGAATCAAATCTGTTTTTATTGTATAAAATAGTTATTATTATAATTATTATTATTATTCGATTGATTTTCTGAGTATAAAATGTGTAAAAATTGAAAATATTTCAGAGATTTTATAACATTTATTAAAATTGAATGCAAAGCATTTTTATTGACAATTATTTTGAATTTTATTTCCAAATTAATCACTAATTTATTGCTTAGTGTATACCAAAGGAGAAGAATATAATATTTCTGTGATTTAATAAATAAACAGATTTTTGAGTGACTTTTTTATTGATTTGCTTTTCATTAAAATTATGGCTCAAATTCTATAAAGTCCTCAAAGGTAGACGAGTCCTCAGAGGTATAGTCCTCAGAGGTAGAGCCCTCAGAGGTAGAGTCCTCAAAGGTAGAGACTCTAATTCTTGACTTGTCTTCAATCATTTGATTTTCATCAGTGATTACAGCATATCCATCAAAGTCTTTGTCAAACAACTAAATAGAAAAATTAGAAGACATTAAAAGACAAACAAAACAAAAGATATCAAAATAATAGACACCTCAATGACATATGTTTCAAATGATACGATAAGTTGTGTTTTGAATTGAATTGAATTCAATAGAAGTGAATTGAATTCATCCAAAACTTTCTTAATTTTAACTGAATTCAAATCAGTTTCGACCCAAACCCTAAACGTTAGATCTTTAAAACCCACAAAAAATTTGAATCTATTAGCCATTGAACACAATTTAAGTAAAATAAATCAAAATATAAATTAAATCAAATAAAAGACTGAAAGAAGCAAATCATAGAAAAAGAGTTTAACTCCTTTTCTACCGTTTCTGTCTTTGTTTGTGAAGCCAAAAAGAGCGCTATTATTAATCGACTATAACTTCGGACAAAATG
>JAQGBR010000205.1:0-16177 GCA_034698525.1 Achipteria nitens | reverse complement strand
AGTGATGATTAATTAATCTATTCCTATATTTTTATTTTTAAACAAAAAATATTTTATGAAATCAAATAATTCTCTTTTTATAAAATCGAGATGATGATTTAAATACTTATCTGAGTCATCAAGCAAAAATCATCAATTGTGCTTGAACAGCATTATTGCTGATTAAATATAAGACTGAATGCAAAAATCAATAATATAATTATAATGTAAAACACGGGCGGCTTTATATCAGATGGAATATGGAGTAAAAATTCTATCAAATGGAGTATCAAATGACTGAAGAATTTCTAAGAATTTCTTTAATTACAATCATATGAATGAAAGTATTGAATATTAAATATGTTTATGTTTTTATTGTTTGAAAAATTATTAATATTTAAATTTTCATCGTTTGATAATTTGATTTTTATTATAATTTTTATTAACTAAAAATGTGTGAAACTATTGATACAAATGAAAAAAGAATTAAAAATTCTTACAAAAGATGTTTAAATAGGCTTTTAGTCAAATCTAAAGAAATAATTAAGTGTTTGATATTATTATTGTGTGTCTTCGGACTAATGTTTCAAACTATAGAACTTGTTGTTCAATATAACCAAGGACAGACGGTTGTCAATATAAAAGTGGAGACAATTAAATACAACAGAATCCCAGCGATAACAATATGTTATCCAAGAGCACTATCAATGGAAAAGATAGCAGAAAAATACCCAAATTTAAAGCCATTGTTTGATAATTATAAGACTCTATTAAAAAATGTTTCCGAAGAGGACTATAATAATAAGACTTTTAAAGAATATTTAGAAATGTTGTACCAAAAAGAATTCGTTTCTTTTATTCTCAATGAAACTGATCTAAAAATCACTGATTTATATGATCTTAGCTTAAACTTTGTTATTCCGAAAAGGTCCTCATATTTTAATGCAAAATACCGCACAATAGTACCAATTGAAGTAACGTTTAGTGGAATGAGACTATACCCAAACAAAACAATTAGTAAATTTAGTATCGAGGACAGGGCACCAATCGAATCCATTGTGTTTAAAGATTTTGATATGAATAAATGTTTTACATTTTTCAGTCATTTAAATGAAAGTTTAAGACAATATCAGATGGATATCGAAGAGATAAATATTGAGGTATTTTAGTAATATTTATGAGTTTTCAATCATTTGACTATCACTTCATATTATTCATAGATTTATAACAACGAGAATTGGTTTCCGCCGACAATATATGACAAATCAATGATATCTTTTTCAATGCATTCACCGAATGTTATTCCGCATCGATTTGATACCAATAACTTTCTTGAACTAAAAGCAGGCGATATATATGGACTGACATACAACCGATGGAAGCATAAACTGTTGCCCACTCCATATCAGACAAATTGCAGAGAATATGATTTGGATGATAAACACAATTTTAGGCTTCGCTCCGATTGTATTAATCATTGTATTTATGAAGAGTTGAATAAAAAATGTTCTCATTTTTTGTCGTCTAAACAAAAGGTCCAAAATAAGAGCACCGAATGTCTATTTAAAGGACCCTATCTCTGGAGAAGGCATTTTTTCGATGAGAAAGGCATTAAGCTCTGTATAGATTACTTTCAATTATCAACAAATCCTTATTTGAATCAATCCGAGGATCAATTAGTTTTGTATAAGAGTTCAGTCGAAAAGCAAAAGTGTGTCGACGATAATATGGGTTCTGCAGACAGTCAGTGCCAAATCAAGTGTAGGACTGATTGTATTAATCGATTTTATAATTATAACGTCAAATATATTCAAAATCATAATTTGTATGGAGTGTGGAGTAGAAATACCTGGATTGTTATCGCACACAATCAATTGCCAGATCAAGTTAATGAACATTTTCCAGAAATGACTTTTATTACATTTGTATCAAATTTTGGTGGTCTGTTGGGTATGTGGTTGGGTCTGTCAGCTCTGGCAATACTTAAATACTTAATCAAAATTTGGGCAAGGACAAATCTGCCAAAAAATGCCTCAACAATGGGGAGAAATCTCAAAAATAATTCCCCAATAATTAAACACATAAGATGGCGGCGTCGGATACCTGTTCCAAATACTAAACTAAGAATAAGGGAAAAAAGAAAAAATTCAGTGACAAAAATTACCTATCTATAAAAAAAAGTTTGGAAACCAAATGGGAATATATTGAGCTTTTATTTATAGTCAATGTTATATCAATTATAAGACAGAGTGCACAACATTCAACTGAAATTTTTAAGCACTTCTCCTATTTCTCTAACTATATCTTGTTTTTATGGCTTTAACCCGGCTTTACAAAACATAGTTCACTATTTATAATACACTACTGCAGCTCACGTAAGTGTTTACCCCGTATTGCCGTTTAAGGTCATACAGTCAATTTTAATTTAGAAAAATTTATATTAGTAACAAAACCATTCGAAATATAGTTCTTTGGTCAAACATTTTAAATGTTACATTTAACAGTTTTGCTGACCCTTTAAACCTCTCTCTCTCTCTCTCTCTCTTTCTCTCTTTCTCTCTCTCTCTCTCTCTCTCTCTCTCTCTCTCTCTCTCTGCTTCTCATTTATAAAGTAAACTCTTTTGTATGAAAATTATAGCCGTTTTGAAGATTTATATATTTAAAGGCTGTTTCACACTATGATATGAACCGGTGAATGGAGCTCTTCCTGCTTTGCTTTACTTTTGTTTTTTCTCGACTCAGTCTTAACATAAAATAAAATTCAATGTAAAGGCAGAGCCAATATTAGACTCTATGCCTAACATTGAAATAAGTCAGACATTATTTGGTGACGAATAAGAAAAAGAAAAGTTGAAGCCGTCTTCCATCAACTGGTTGTCGCTTCTATTGCGGACATGTATGGGGACAGGTAGTGAGGAAGGCTAACAACAAGAATGACACCGAATCAAACTCAAGGACAGACAATGAAATGTTTGGTTCTTTAAACGAACCCCTTTTATACGATATTTAATCTGAACTTTTTTGGTCAATATTTCTACTTTTGATAAAAAATTTGTTCGTTATCTCCAATAAATGCTGAGTTTTATTGAAATAAAAAGCAGAAAAGGGCTGAACAGAGATGAGAGCACTGTTAAGCGTTCTGTGAAAGGGATGGAAATATGGGTTTCGTATGAGATTCGCGATTAGTTTCGAAATAGGAGTAAAGCCTCCGATTGAGAGACAAAAACAATTTTTTTCAGTCAATGTTTTGTAGCTTTTCTTGAAATAAAATATGCGTTACTTTTAATACTTTTTGATGAAATGATGACTGCGTTCACTCATATTTTTATACATTCAACCAATCCTTTGCTTTCCTTTTGTCGCAATTGTACGCTCTCTCGCACTGGCATTCACTGTCTCTCCCTTACAGCAGAGTCTCCTCTCGTTTCTTCATCACTTGCCTTCTATGCCTTCTATCGATCGCTTGTAGACTGCAATTAAAAGCAAGGGTTGCTTTCGATGCAATAGTTTTTGCTTTCACTGCCTTTGCCTTCGCTTAGAAATACTAAAACTGCATAACAGTTATTAGTGCTGCCGATGTCCTTACTCTACACAACTCATTGTATAGCTCTGCCAAACCAAACATTTTGCATCTCTCTCTCTCTC
This sequence comes from Achipteria nitens, assembly GCA_034698525.1. Taxonomy (NCBI): domain Eukaryota; kingdom Metazoa; phylum Arthropoda; class Arachnida; order Sarcoptiformes; family Achipteriidae; genus Achipteria; species Achipteria nitens. The sequence continues at coordinate 12,553 of JAQGBR010000205.1, read as the reverse complement.
TCTCTCTCTCTCTCTCTCTCCCTCTCCCTCCCTCTCCTCTGTGAACTCGTTTTAAACATTATTCTTATGTGTCTCCTCTTCTCTTGTGTTTTATTTGAAGCATATATTTGTCGATTAGTTTTGTGCATAAAAACAATTGGAGAAAAGTCTGTAGTTCTTTGTAATGCATATTAAAGGAGATTATTATAAAAATTTAAATATAATGCATAGACTTTATTATATGTTAGTAGACATAAAATACATTTATTCAAACAAACTTTTGATATTAAGCCAATAGTGAGTAAAACTAAACAAGTTTAATTATTTTTTTCATCCATAGTTGCCATGACTTCACAGCCCGCAAATGAGTCTGAACTTCAACTCTATAGAGTACTTCAAAGAGCAAACCTCCTGTCATATTATGACACATTCATATGTCAAGGTATACATGTGGTCATACATAACAACTGTCATATCTTTGACACAAATAACATGAGATTTGACAGACAATTATTCATTCATTGAAAGATCATTAGAAAAGTTGCAAACAATTAAGTATTGAATGAATTTCGTTAGGAGGCGATGACGTCCAACAACTTTGTGAGGCGGGAGAGGAAGAGTTCCTCGAAATAATGGCTTTGGTCGGTATGGCCAGCAAACCATTACATGTGCGCCGGCTTCAGAAAGCATTACAGGAATGGGTTACAAACCCAGGTATAATCACTTCTGATTATTTCCAATATATAATCAATTATTGCATTCATATAAAACAAAAAACAATACTTTTAATACAAATTAAAGATTAATACATAAATTTTTAACCTTTCAATTAGATTAATAAACAATTAGTTTATAGACTATTAGAAAATATCTGATCTCTGACTCAATTATTATTAAAGAATCTGAAAATTATAATCAAAACTGCTTTTGGGGCCACTTTTTAACACATTGAATGCTGAGAGTGAGCATGTTCATAATTTATTCAAATATTTAATAACAAATTTTTTTCAAATTTTTTCAATAAATGAAAAACAACTAATGAATAGAAATACATACATAAGTGTAACATTAATTCTGAGTAAAAATGATCAAGTTCAGTATGATTTTTGAAATTTTGCGACAAATAATAAACTCAAATTTGATTCCCTTTAATATTTTTATGGTTATAATACTTTTTTTTTATAAATTTCTAAACTTAAAGATTTGATCGAAAAAAATGAATTATAAATATTTTTTCATTTAAAAGATAATTAATTTAATTGTTTTTCGTGTAATTAAATTCAAAATTAATTGAAAGTTAATTTAATTTAAAATAATGACTCAATTTTTTAAAAACTTTTAAAGCTATGTTTCAATCACCGATTGTTCCGGCGTTTCCCACTAGTGGTGGTCCAACACTACCGCCGCCATCAAGTCATGCACTATTGAATCAATTGGCGGCAGCGATGGCCAGTAGACCCAGTCCTTTAACTATGCCAACATCACAGACTTCACCCGTGGCAATGAGAACCAGTCCATCAATTACAGCAACGGCTACTCAGAGTTGTAATAGCACTCATTCAACGCCATCACCAAACAGTGCAAAGGAAGCGATCATCTCTTCGTCCAATCAGTCATCAAATCTTCATTCGCAGAACCAATTGACTCAATACATGAATCAGGTATTTAATAATCGGTTATTTTGCAATTTAGCACTGATTTTGTTTTATTAAATTATAAATTTAACGAAAGTTATAAAAACTGGTAAAGGGTTGTGACCATTGACTGTTCAACTTATTTGATTTCAAACTTTTCTATCGTTTTAAATCATATGTTGTTATAAACTTCTTGTGCTTCGGACTAAATGAGGCGTTAGTAATACCTTTTGGGAATTGTCTTTACTATCTCCAGATTAATCAGTGCCGATACAATTAGACTCAGTTGGCTTTGCACTGACGTACTGTTAGTTTACTCTCCGCTAACTCTCGTAAAGCTATTCTATAAAACACTTTTGAATGCATACATAAAATGTCTGAATAAAGAGCCGTAAGTCAGTCTCCGACTCATCACAACATTTAGTCGCGACACAACTTTTCCTCATTTATTGCATTGTCTTCATCTGAAGCCACGAAACATATAAAACATTTATTCCGTTATTATTTAACTTAACTATTAAAAGGGCTTTAAGTATAAGCGATGGTATAAAGTCATGTATAAAGAGTTTTGCGTTTATTTTAACCAAAAATATATTTCTTTTGTAGTGGACTTTAAATACTTTTTCAGTCATTGAATAGATTTTAGTTGTAAATTGTCGGCTAAAGTCATCCCTCAAATACTAATAATTTATTTGATGTAAAACTTTTATCACTAAATTATAGTCCAATGAAAACAGTTTAGTGTATAAATAAAACCGCATTTATTATAGTTTTACTACCATTTGAGGTAACACTCGATTTGCTGTTATTGTGCTTCAAATGATTATTTGATGTCAAGCCATATGTCATTTAATTGAGATTTTGATTTCTAGTCACTAATGTTATGCAAAGGCTGTCCAAAGGCTTCTTTAGATATGAACTCAAATCGTAATCGTATTCTCAAACCTACAGAATATTATTTTAATATTATATTAAAGCAAATAATTTTTACTGAAAGCAGAGTTAAAAAACTAATTTATTATTTGGAAAGTATAGCGAAAAGCCTTTAGGCATCAAACTTGTATTTTATCAAAAAGTGCTTTACTTATATTCAACCCTTTTAGTCCATTGCCATCCCCTATCTTCCCCTACCAACGGAATAGTAATGTTTCTCTCACGCAAATACCAACATTTCGTTACTTCACTACACATTACTAGTTTGCAGTCCTCTCTCTCCCTCTCCCTTTCGCAGTCATTCTTTTGTTTTTTATGTTTCTCGTCATTGATTTTCACATTTTTTTATTCGAATATATTAGAGAAATAGAGTTTATATAATAAAAAGAGTAAAATATTTTTCAAAGCAATGATTAATATCAGGAATTTATATATTTTTTATATTTAGCTTTCATTCTATTCAATAAATCGATGATTAAGTATATATTGAGAACCAATTTATTTATGCTAGATTAAACTTTGATTAAAAAAAAGTCGAAATTATTTTTTTCAAAATCAATAAATTTTTTAAATACAAAAAATTAAGAAATCTTTATATAAATTAAAACAAAGTTGAAAATATATTTGGATAATGAATAGCTATTGTATAATACACTACAATATTATCTAGATACTGTACAGATGGTGTAAATCTCCGAATTTCATACTAATTTTCTTTTTTTTTCAAAATTTCAATTTTTGATCCAATTTATAGCTATTATTTGAAGATATATTTTTTTATTACATAATAATCCGTAAATAGATTTAAATGTTGTTTTGAATTAATGTAATGGTTAGGTGTCGTCGGCAATGATGTGCAATGAGTACAGTCAACCGAGTAGTCCAATAACTCTGACTCCTGTTCTCGTTGAGAGTCAAATACAACGGCTTTCAGAAGTGGCAGAAACACTGGTCAAAAACTTGCCTCCAATGGATCCAAAGCCTCAGTTGGGGAACAATAAAAAAAGAATTAGCAAAGAATTGGAAGTAAGTCAATATTTTTTCAATTGTTTGATAACTATTTTTCATTCATATATTTTGTTATTATTTTTGAGTAAAATTTTGAATATTTCTGACAATATGTTATGAGAAAAGAATTGTGGCATTTATTCACATTATTCACCAAAACTAGATTTTGATAGATATTATTCCCATATGAATGCACACACATTAGAGTCAGCAATAGAAGGCAACGATAAAAATGAAGCTCATCATCAATCCTTTCACTCCACATCTTCTTCTATAGGCTCTCTCTCTCTCTCTCTCTCTCTCTCTCTCTCCACTTGTGTATACTTATCAAAATCAACTCATAAGGATTGGGTCACTGTTAGCAGTGATGGCACTGTTGGTAGAGTTTTGACGCTTTTTATTCCACAATCAGTCGACGCATAACTCGTTCTTCACTTCTATTGATTTCTATATAGAATTCATTATATTCTAAGCCTTTACTACTATTTTTCAAAAACTCCACTATTTTTGTTTTATAATGAATTTCTTTCAATCTTTTTCACTCCCTTTCCCCTCATCCGAGTCTGACATCAGTCAAATATTTTGAGGCTCTAATATAACCGAATCAATGGATGCCATATATTCCGTTCATTTCCCGTTTGAATCCAAATTCTTCTCTATTCTTGAAATATAAGCACAAAAACTAATTGACAGAAAGCTATACTATTCTGTTGTGAACAGAGTTGCCAACCCTTTCTTTCCTCTAATGGCTCCAACTTTTTCCAATGAGAGACAAAAAGAAGTATAGATTTAAAGCACAAGTACTTCACGTTTTCATTTACATATCGATCTATGATTTAAATGATTTTCACTACAACTCCTACGAAATAAAACTTCAAGTAATTCACAGCTATTACAGAGAGTTAATACAACTCTTTATTCTGTGCGATAACTGAAAATAATGGATCGATTTTTTCATTTAGAAAAAAATAAATTAATGCATAAAAATACAAACTTTTGTTAAAATAAACATTAAATCAAAAGTGAAGAGCAATTAAATGACCACAAAATAAGACCACTCTATCATTGAATAGAATTAATAATATTTGGCAAATATTATCAAAAATATTAAAAACAATTTAATATTAATAATAATAATTAGAATCAATTTTTTCTAGAATTTAAGAGTTACTTAAAAACAAAATCATTTTCACTGAAAAATTCATAGAATCTACAGGTTGTCACTCAGCATAACATTATTGAGTATTCGCTTATTTTATTAGAAACAAAATTAGAGTTCATTGTGATGTCAGTACCCAACAGAATGTCATAACAAATCAATTTTAGTCAAAAACTAGTTATAAATGCAAATTAGAATTCAGACAAAACACCATTAATTGGAGTAAAACAGTTTTACTCTTTTGATAACTTGATTAAAAGCATCGCTTAATATTTAGTTTATAAAATTGTGGTTAACTTTAATGTCTACACAAATATGTTTTTTAACTAAAACTAATTGAGAATAAAATATTAGTCGAAAAGATTGTCCAAAAATCAACTGATGTTTTCGATTTGAAAAGCATTTGTTTTAACACTAATTTTCAAATAACTTCGTTATGAGATCTAATTTTACTGAAAAATTAAAATATTCTTGAATTAAGAGAAAACACAACTAAATGAGTAAAAAGAGATGACTCTAAGCAGAGATAGTATTGATGGCTGTTATACTGTTTTTGTTTAATTTGGATGCAGTACGTAATGAACATGCCTGAGGACGATCCGCGCCGGATGGATGAAATACGAAAATATGCGGCAATTTATGGGCGCTTTGATTGCAAGAGAAAGCCTGAAAAGCCGCTTACGTTGCATGAAGTGAGTCCTCAATGTTTTATAAAATTATTATTTTAAGTGGGCGTCAGTTCACTATAAAATACAATTATATTTTAGAGCCAATAGTTTTGGTAAAAACTCTTATTTTTCTCGTTTCTCATTATTTTAGTTTAAATTTTCTATATTTTGCCGAATATTTCACTTTTGTTTCATTTTTAGAATGAATTTTATTTTTTAAACTTTGGCTCAAATATTGCAATGAATTTGTGATAAAAATAATATATTTCTAAGGTATCGGTCAACGAAGCGGCCGCTCAGATCTGCAAACATATTCCAGCCCTTCTATCACGTCGTGACGAACTGTTCCCATTGGCCCGACAGGTAGTGCGCGATAGTGGATACCAGTATTCAAAGGGTCATTCCAGGTATAGACCAAAACTTTGTCAGCGATTTTATTTAAATATTAGATATTGTGTCAGATCTCAAAGCTGTACAAAAACATACGACGATTCAGACGCCAGTGGTTGCAAAAGGAGTCGGACTGAGTCCAGTCCCAATTCAATCAATGACACAAAAATCAATTTCTCTGATGAGGACAGGAAAAGAAGACAGGTTTGACTCATGTTTTTGTTTTTAACTTTAAAGAAGATTCCACTCTCAAAGCATTCATTATTTGAGTTATGAATAAAGAAAAATTCAAATAGAATTTGATTTTATTAATTGATTAATAATAGGATCAAAACAAATTCAATTTAGTCAACCCTTTTTATAAGCACTTATAGATATGCAAACACAGATAGTTAATAATTATCTATTATAATTGTAAAATCAACAATATAAAATTTTTTGTAATAATGATGATGACCAAGCACATTCAATATAACTTATTAAATATTTTTAAGGATCGTTTGGAAACAATTGTGGATCAGATGAAGACATTGGGAGCACAACATGAAGACATTAAACTACAACTACAAGAGGCCAATGATTTACAAAATTTTCAAAGAGTTAGTCAATTACAGAATGAATTGGATTTGATATCCACTCAACAAATGCAACTGATTAACGAACAGAGCGAAATCAATCGCAACTTCAAAAGATATGAGAGGTCTGTCTATTTTATTTCATTTATATTAAAATTTCTAATAATTTAGTTAAAATCATATCAATTATAAATGATTTTTGAACTCATTTAAAAATTATTATTATTATTATTATTATCCTAAAATTCTAAGTTTATAATTTATAAGAATCGATAATTGTTTTTGAATTTTTTAAGTTTTATAAAAAAGAAGTAAGGAAAAATAATTAAAAGTTTAGAACCTAAATAAAGTAGTGATCTACTTAAAATAAGGATCTTGTCCATACCTATGCAATTGTAGACTCGCTATGTTTGAGTTGACATCCAATTTGAATATTCATGATTTCCAATTGGATTCAATTCAATATAGAGTTTGGAGACATTTCTAGGTTTAAGTCACTTAAATAGCAATTTTGACGCCCAAACGACTCGTAAAACAATGATTCGGTGAAAAGTCGTTACAATAATCTCAACTAATTTGCATTAATTCACTCGTTTTTAACTTTTCTAATCACTTCTTTCAAAGCATTAATAATAAACCGATGCCTTTGTAATCAAAATATATGTAAACTCTATATATCACCAAAGATTTTACTATTGAACACATTTATTACATCCAATTTGTCAGAAAAAGCTATTTTTCATTTAAAACTCGATTTTCAATGATTTAGAAAAAATGAAATTTATTTAAAGCTTTAGATTTCAGACAAATATATGAACTTAAGTTTAACCAAAAAATCAAATTAAAAAATCAACAAAAAAAGGATTATTTTGTATAAAATACTTTCAATACTTTCAATAGTTTTATATAATATTTTTTAAGATAATAAAATTAATTTTGTCTTTTTATAAAAGGCTTGTAAACAGAAATTTTGGTCGATTCGATGATAAAATAGATACGGACGACACGGGTTTGTATTTGAATAATAAAAACAAAGTTATATTTAATTTTATAAATTATAAACAAATTGATTGAACAGATTCTCAGTTTTCATTGTATTCAAACGATTCGTCTCCATCTGTGACTCAGGACTCCCAACAGAACTCTCCAAACCAGGACTCACAGCATAACTCTTCAGATGGTTTTTCGAAACTACTTCCAAGTTAGTTATTTTATATATTTTATATACACTTTTATATCAAATATAATTCTAATTCAAATAAAATTAAACGAATCGAAGTATTTCTAATATTGTTAGCAAAGAAGACCGGAAACTCTGTGGCCGCCAATCATATAACAAAGCAATTGGTCCAGGAAACACTTATGGATGAAGGACTCAGAGTTGTCAAAGAGTTGACAGATCAGATCAAAGATGATGGCAGTGGAATCGATTTGCGTGTTTTCAATAAGATATCAGAGTCTGGTCGCAATTCTTCACCAGCACTCGACCAAATAAGATCTGTTTTCAAAGCGGACACTCCCAGACCAAGAGGTAGACCTCCAAAAATGATAGATTATGGGAATACACCGCAACTGTATCAGAACCAATCGATAGCTCTGACTCAAAATCACAATCATATTCCGCATCAGTTGTTATCAAATTTTGTTTCGGCACACATTCACCAAAACTTGTCCCAAACGGGACTTCCCTTCAATTCCAATGGATTCAAGAGCTGTTCGGCATCTAATTCTGTAACGGATGAAGAGCTTAATGAAGTAAATGACACAACGAATGGACACTTCAGTCAACAGGAATCACATAAAAGTGGAATTTCGATCTCATCGACTGATCTCTCAAAATATAGTAACGACTCCTCTCTTATTAACGGCTCAAAAGATTGTAATCTTTCGAATTCACCGAACAGTTTGAGTGCTTTAATTGCAATCAATGGAAACGGAATGAGTACTGAATGTCTTAAACAGGAAACACTTGAATTACCCGCAGCTCTGATCAAACTTAATTAATAAGGCTGTGCTGTGTTGCGCATGTACATTTATTTTATTAATTTAAATGATAAAAAAATAATTCATTAAATCACAAAATGATCATGATAATATCCAGGTTATTAGAATGTGAAATAGAGTTCTTGCGTTACCCATAATATGTTATTCCAAAGATATTGTTTTACCAAAGAATTGTCGATTCGATGATTTAAAATATCCATTAATTGTATAATATTTAGCATTTATTTGTATAAGAAATTATTCGCATAAATATTGAAATTCATAAACAATTATTGTTTCACAACTCGTCGTTAAAATTGGAGCCAAACGTAACATTAGATGTCATTAGAAACTTAAACTTAATTTAATTTAGTTTTAATTTAAACACCAAATTATTTCAATATTTTGTTCGCAAAAAAATATTATTATTTGGTGTATAAAAACAATTTGTTTATAATATTAATATTCAATCGAATTATTTTAATTTTCTCGCAATTCAAGGGTTTTGTGCAATACTTTAATCAATTTTTATATAAACGATTATAAAAAATAGGAATGAATTTTGATTAGGTTTGAGGTCAGGTCTTTAGTTAAAGAATAGATAATATGTTTTTGTGAAGACTTCAAGCAAATTGAAAATTATATCATTAATCATTGGCGTAATGACACAATTTTTAACAACTTTTATAATTTTTTGTTTTTAAATATTAAAATGATATCGAATTTTATAATAGATATCACTTAAAAATTAATAAAAAAAATGATCGCTTTGTTTGAAGAATGCATTCAAGTGTTGGGACTTATGTTTGAGTGAAATATAGAAAAGAGACTGTGATTTCAAATGCGATTATTTATTTTTAATCATAGATTTTATATTTAATTTAATTAATAATATTCCGAGGATTTCATAATTTTCAAACATTATATGATTACAATCAAAGATGTCCTAGGTGTTCAAGATGTCCCACCTATAACAAATTTTTAAAAAACCAAAAAGCATTCCCATAGAAGTAAATGTTAAAAAAGTATTTCTACAATAAAGTGTCCCCTTTTATCATCCAAATCCTTATCAAAACATTAGAATTCAATTTATTTCGTCGACTTTAGTACATATTGTAAACAAAAATTCAGTATTCCTTATGTTTTAGAGATTTTTATGATTAAAATAAATAACTTTATTGAAAGGATACGACATCTTTATTATAATCCCTTTTGATTTTTGACTAAATTTTGCTTTTATAACACTCCCGTTACTCGCCCTAAAGAAATGGATCCATTCGTTGACCTTATAATCAATAAATCTATGGTATGACCGAAATTCCCGAACCAAACCTTTTGATCTAGAAGATCTTTGTTTGTATATCAATGAAAATATCTTTTTAGTTGAAATTCAAAAATTAATCTTTTTCCAAATGTCCAGCTCAAAGTTCTGTTTATTATCTTGTTAATTCTATAGAAATTGAAATCCTCTCACATTTGTTTAAAATTAATTCAATTTTTACTCAGAGGTTGTGAATCTATAAATTTAAAGAATTTCACGAAAAAAATGTTTTCTTTTCTTTAATTATAAATTTTAAGTTTCAATTAATGTTAGTTTAAAATTAGTTCAAAATTAGTTCAAAATTAGTTCAAAATTCAAAGTTTTATATTTAATTTAATTACAAATTAAAAAAGAAATTTAAGCCAATCTTATCAATAATTCTATAATCCGTTGAATTAGAATCAGAATCCGAAACATTAATTATTTTGATCACAGAATTATAAAATTTCAAACTTATATTTTGATGAGTTTTTTTTAATAAGTTTGACAAAAGTTGCCACAAACTCACTGTTCTATAATTCTATGAACCATTAATTTTTATGTAAATATATTTGGTGTATATCTACCAATATTTTAAGGTTTAATTTTTAAACTTGAAGAATTTTGGCGAAATTTTTACAAATTGAATCTAAGAAATAATCTCAAACAAGACTTGAATATTAAAATTGAGAGTTTGCCCGAAAAAGTGCACAAATTGATAGAAATGCCATTTATATTATTTTTAAAACAGATCTCATAAATCGATTGCTTTTAAGTTTTGTCTTTTTTTTAAATTATAAATTTCCGTATTTATAGAAAAATGAATTTTTTTTGTAAACAAGTATTATGAGAACAAGATTTTTCAAAAAACCTTCAGTTAATTATCTAGTGCAATCTTAATTCAATGAACTTGACATCAAAATCAATGATTAATTGCTTATCTTTGATGAATGATTTAAGAATTCAAAAAACCATTTGATTATCGCATTAAATATTCGAGCAAAAAAAATATTTATAAAAATATGTGATATATATATTTTGGCCGAAATAAATCCCTCCCAAAATATTTTTTAAAAATTGTATTATTTGTCATTTTAAGGAAAGATTTCACAGCGATTTAAATTTTAAAATATCAAGTTAATACTTTTTGAGTTATTCTACTTTTAATAATAATAATATTATTAATATATTATTAATTATTAATTAATATATTATTAATTATTAATTAATATATTATTAATTATTAATTAATTAATTAATATATTATTCTCTAAATTAAAATAACTGGAAAAGTATCAGATTTTTAATTATAAGTTCATTTTTAATAAATTGAAGTCATTGTGAAATGTCAGATAAGCTAGATAATGGCTTGATAATATAATTTTTTAAAATCTTAATTTTGTGAGCAATTGATTGGTTCAGTCACTTATTTTCAACTAATTTTTATCTTTGAATTTTCGGTATTCAAATGGAATAAATTTTATTTAATGAATTTCAAAATGATTTTGATTATTTAATTCAAATCATCCTGATATTAATCAAGATAAATTGATGAAATTTGATTGAATGATCCAATTCCAAAAAAATACATTTTATCCCTGACCTCATCAAACAAATAAAATCAATCATAAAAAAGATCACATTATAAGAGTGCCAGAGACTGATGAGGAGTCTTAAGACTAAAGTCCGCACCGCCGCCGATAGACTAGTGTTATCAGTCATCGGAAACCGCAATTCTAAGTCATAGATAATGTTCTTAATTGTCGCCAATTTTTGTTTAATTTGAATAAAAATTGAATTAATAAATAAAATTTTTATCCGATACCCAATTTCAAAACCCAAACGTTATAATACATTGGAATCCTATGAATCATATGTTCCAACCCTACCCTATTCAATAGGAAATCAAGAATATGCTGTTAGTATGTATTCTAAAGAATATTTAAAACCACCGCATGGAGAGTGTAGTCATTATTCGGGTCAATTTGATAACAAATTTGGTGAGAAAACTGAGCATAAAATTACAAATCAATTACAGTGTTACAGAAAGTGTCTTAAGATGTTTGGCCAACAAAAGTTCAATTGTAAGCCAGTGTTTATCGAAAATACTATCCATGAGTTGGATTTCGCATCAAATGATTTTAAAGATTGTAATTCAAGTAATCAGAAAAGTTTTGATGAATACGTTTCCACTAACTATTTGAGAACAAAATGTCTTAAAGTGTGTCCAAAGGATTGTTTGGTTATTGATTTCAAATATAAAGTAATTAATTATCCGATCGACGGACAAACCTTTACTGAAAAAACACATTTCGAGAAAACTGTTTATTGGGACTCAACTCAACTAATGTTTAAATACAAAGAAGTGGCTGTTCTCTCATTTAACGATTATTTATGTTATTGTGGAGGACTTATCGCATTGTGGTTTGGCACCAGTGCTAAGAATATTGTTGAGATAATTTTTGATAATAGAATCTGGGGTTTAATTATTCAAAAAGTAGTTCAAATGAAAAATAGAAATCGAATTATTGAGGTCAGACCAAGTTTATGATTCATTTTGTTAAGTTGTAAAGTTTTCATAATAAATTAATTATGTTTATAGCTAGACAAAAATTAAAAGGGGAACAAATTAAGAAGTCTTAATTAATAAGTTTATAACAAATTAAGAGGAAATTAAAATTCAATTAACCAAAAAAAAGATCCCCTTGCGCATGAAAGAGGTGTAAATGACTTTACATCTGAAGGCAAAATGATTAGACAAATATTAAAAGTCATTTACACCCCTTTAACGCATCTCTGATATGACTGAATTTGAAAACTTTTTTATCATTAAATAAATTAATTGATCCTAACATGTATTTTATAAATATTTATCAAATAAACAATAACTGTCTTTATTCAGTCCAAAATCAAACTAACACTAT
>JAQGBR010000204.1:0-16183 GCA_034698525.1 Achipteria nitens | reverse complement strand
ATTTAAAAGTCCTGATACCTCTTAATTGTTGTCTAAAACAAAAGTCAAATCATAATTAACTTTAAATCATGATTTCATTCAAATAATAAAAAATTATAATTAATGTCAATTCAAAAAATGGGTTTATCGGCAAAATAATGAATAGGATTTGATTCGGATTTTATATAACTTATAAAAAACCTATTTTTCAATTTACGAATCGATTTCAAGGATCAGTTAAAAGTCTATTATCGCCTTTTGGCCAAACGTTTGAAATTATGGTGTATTGGCATTAATTGATTAATTAGTCATTTAACGAGAAATTTAATGTCTTTTGTGGTTCTAAAATGTTTTGTGTTTTTGTGTAATAATTGAAATGTTGTGGCAATCAATTGAAGTTCTGATATATCACCGAAACAGATGAGTCGCTTTGATTCGTCTAAAATAGGATCGAATCGACTCATCTTAGAGTTAATGTTGAAAAAGAAAACTTTTATAACCGATAATTCATGGGCTGTTCCACTCTAGAGAATGAGAGGAACGACTATTTGTGGCATTAGTTTAGATGTGATTGAAATTTGCACAACAATTGTAATAATGTTTTGTTTAGAATTTGAATCGAATCGACAAAAAGACGATAACAAATGTGAGAACAGATTCCTTGAACACACGGCACAACTGAACGTACGAATGGTGGCCGACAACTGGCCTTAGCGAAGGACAGTGCCGAGGGAGGCGTTCTGTCGCGCCCGTTTCGACTCCTCGTCCTGAATCTGTTGTTCGATCAGGTATTGGGCCGTTGAGACAGCGTTTGAGGAGCCAGTGATGGTGACAATACGGTTTCGAGTGCCCGGAACAAAGATCCCCTTTTTGGAGATCTGAATGTTGGCGCCGGACAACCGCTGTATCTCAACCAATGACTTCCCGCCGTGACCTAGAATTGCACCGACGATATTATCGCCGATTTCTACTTCGATCTTTGCACTGCCCTCTGCCTGATCTGCAGGGGTAGGACTTTTTCTCAAAGCGCTAGGACTATGAAGACCTGTTCCCAAACCGAATGAGTTGTTATTTATAGGCAAAGGTGGCGGTCCGGTAGAAATGCCTGTTCCCGGAGAGCCTAATGATGGCGATGAACGACGAAATGGATCGAAAGTAGAGCCGTCTGGCATTTGAAGTCTGTCCTGTCGGGCGCCGGTCGGCGAACCAAATCCCGTATGACTCATACTCATTCCCGATATACTATTACCGACAGAGCCTACCGGTCCGAACATACCATTGCCGCCACTGCCGGTTGGAGTTTGATTAACATTATTACAGGGATTCTGGTCGAGACCGGGAACACCAGTGGCCTGCGATGTATATAAAGTTGCACTTTGTTGAGGGTTAACGCCTCCCATTTGAATGCCACAGTTGTTTGCAGGCGTTCCGGCCATTCCCATACTTAATCCACTTATCATAGGAGCACCATTCACTGAGTTAAACATACCTCCCAGTCCTAAACCCAAACCCAACATTCCATAATTGGCCAAAGTATTCATTGCGGAACATATTTCGGAAACGGCGTCTTCATTATAGCCACAACTTCTTAACATTGCCCGAAGACTTTCTATCATTTGGGCCGGATTTCCAGATGAGACGGTGGCCGGACTCAGACCAACACTACTGAACTGCATAACACCTCCGGGTGTTCCCGTATTTTGAGGACTATTAAAACTATTGGTAAGCGTTGGACTCAGACTATTGAGACTTCCATTTGAACTATAACTGGGATTACTGTTAGTGACCGCAGAGTTGCCTCCACTCGAACTTCCGGCGTTTGCATACGGAGAACCGGTAGGATTGAAGTTAGCCACAGGACCCGTCACATCGGCATAACTCACATTTAGACAACTACCGCTCTGTGGGTCCTCTACTATTTTGGCGATAATCATTGCACAGGCCTTCTTATTGTTATCGATTTCTCCGATCACAGTTATGCACCGCTCAGCCAACGCGTGATCTCTCGATTTTTGGGAGATTTGGACGTAAGCGCCGGAGTCTTCTTTTATTTGTTTGATAAAACTGCCCCCCTTTCCGATTATCATTCCGGCAGTACTGTTAGGAACCAGTATTTTCACCTAAAAATTTATATAAATAAATATTTTAGAATTAGATCTCAAATCAAACATCAATTAATTAAAGACCTGTTTTTCTCTCTCTGCCGGTTGTTTGTGATCGAAATCGATTGCAATCTTAGCGTTGGGGTCGGGTTTCTCTTTGATCTTTTCCATTATGAATTCGTGTATTCGGAGGACACCATCAACACTACCGGAAATAAGACAAACCCTTTCAGTAGTGCCTGTAATTCAATAAAAACGATCGATAAGTCATTTGATTTTCAATAATTGATAGAAACAAATGAATTATTAAAATCGATATCAAAATAGAATTTATGCGCAAATAATATATGAATACAGACCCGGATAGAAGTCGTTAGCCTTCGACATCTTGACTCTGGCATTCGTGTCTTTTTGTAATTGAGCTATAGTTTCACCGCCTTTGCCAATGATGGCGCCGGCGGCCACTGCAGGCACCAATATCTTAAAGTGATAACTCTGTCCATTATTTCCACCTAAATATCAGTCAAACAAAAAAGGTTTTGTAAAAAAGAAAATCATTAAACAATCAATTGATTGAAAATACAATAATAACAATCGTTTTCAATGTTATTGAATAAGAGTTCTCTCTTTCAATAGTCTAATAGATGTCATAAAACTGTAGTGAAGGTCATGTCCTGTCATAAGATTCTAATTTATGGCTCAAGTATTTTATATCAATTAATAGTGAAAAATAGATAATGTATTAGAAATATGAAGACATGTTTGAGAAATCAAATTGGGTTTAATCAACAAATGTTTATATTAATAATGGTGTGGACATACCTGGCGGTGTTGTTGGAGAATAGCTCATTTGCTCAGGACTGAACCAGAACTGCTGTACACCATCTACGAGAAGAGAGATAGAGATTGATTAATGGATGAGTGCAAAGTTCAAACCGAATTGATTTGAGTACAGTTTGGATCCATTAGATAAGAGTCTGAATGCCATATCATATGTTGACTAAAACTGATTGACTATTTAAATGTCAATATGGCTCACAATATATTGAAATAATCAAAGAGAATATCCACTGTTCATAAAATTAATTTCTACCAAAACAGGGCACTACTCATCGTTATAGGGTTGTACCGAATTGATAACAATGAGGGCACTGTTGGGTCTAAATTATTAAACTTCTTAATGTCTCTTTGGAAACAAATACATATACTGTATATACAGTTAAAAGGCATTCAAAATGATTATGTAATACAACGAACAGCAAAACTGAGAGATTCAGAGAAAGAGAGGCAGAGAAACAGCAATGAATTGGATATTCACTGCATTAGTATTACTCAGATTATCGCAAACGCAGGTCTGATAAGAATGCAAACTAATTGCAGCTCAATATAAGACAATCACAGGACAACTCTTGGCTTCTTTATAAGCATTTCTTACTTACGAGTATTAATAGATAACTAAACATTTATGGCCGGAGCCGACCAAAGGATAAAATGGATGAAATGGTTAGTTGGAATGAAACAACATGTTCACCATTGATGACTGGCTCACGAGCTCAGTATAGATTGCAATGCAATGCTAGTCACTGTACGACTGTTCGCAAAGCCTACTAAACAAGTCATGTTATGCCTGTGCTATGTCTGTGTTATTCACATAACTGCCAACATTTTCCTCGACAGCCAGAGCTGCAAAACTACTATTTGACTAATACTTCAAACACAGGACTGACTGACTAATAAAATTTAACAAAAAATTATTGCGAAAAATTTTACATCAATTTTATTATTATTAAAATTTCACTCAATTTTAATAGTTTTGTGACAATAATACCAATTGTTATCAATTGTCAAAAGCCGGTACAATATTACCATTTATATCATATCTTAAGTTTTCAATATTAAATCTATAACATATTTAATGGAATCTACTAGGTGATAAATCAATTTAATATATTCAAAATATTTAAACTACCAAGGTTAACCTAAAGTTTACTCATGAAGGATAAAATCCAAAATACAAGTGTTTATCAAAATTATTAGTGAGATCTCAAACAAATATCGGTATCATTGAGAATATAAATGATAAGAAGCAAACAATTATAGCCCTATTCAACATTTTGGCCAAACATCTTTTCAAATCATCTATTCACTATTGTATCTTGGTCATTTTTATTGCTTTTAGTTTGAATTGTGAGCTTTTCAATAAATATAAATATAAATGGCAATCATTGAAATCAAGGACAGAAAGCAATACATTGTTGATAATTGGCTTTGAATTCACAGCAAATAACAGACAAATACTAACCAAAATGTTTCCGATTCATTCAACGAATCAAATTATTATTTGTCTCATCTCTAAATTATTAGAAAAACTAACACAAAATCACTGATATATTCACCATTTATAGTAAATTCACAATTACTTGGTTGCTATGTTATCAAATATTCCCTTAAATTGGCGATGGAATTCCCCCATGGTCAAATTGAGATTCCCATTCTTTAAGAGAGGATATAATTGATTATTGTTTAGAGTTTTCATTGAATTGACTTCTCTTAAATATTGAACTGATTTTAAATTTATTAAAAATAATTTTTTAAAAAATATTAGAATAGCCATGATGCTTTCTAAAAATGATATTTTCAAAGCGATCAAAAGGAATCCTTTTATGACATTAAAGGTATATTTGATAGCATAGAAATCAAATTAATATGAATTTACTATCCTTTGAACGAATAAAATAACAAAAAGTTTTCTTTTAGTTAACACTGAATTATGGCATACAATGAGAGATGAAATTTCAATATAATTATCACATATATTCACCTGAAATGACATTTAATGAATGAAATTCACTAAAATTGTTGTAGACATCAATTTTCACATTATTTATTTTTATTGATAATTAATTTTTAAAAAGAAGCAAAAGAGGAAAAATCCAATCAAAATGGCTTTTAATGCGTCGATTGTCTAAGTTTTTCATATTTTTTTCTACAAATTAATTAATTTAAAGGAAATAAATGGCAAAACAACTAATTTAGTCTTAAAATGGATTCGCAACTTTCAAACAATCATTTGCATATCTATGACCAGATATATCTCAAACAAGGAAAATGACTTTTGAATTAACAATTAATAATCGATTAATATATTGATTGCAAATAAATAACCAAAAATCAGTATTAAAGCTCACAATTGATTAATTCAATTGTTTTGCATTTGAAATCAATAAAAATGGATATAAAACAAATCAGTGCTAATAATCGAATGGAAGATCAATTGCTTTGCATTACTATCATTGAAAATGTAAGAGTGGGTGAGTGCTCTCACAATTAGACAATATGCCAATATTGCTACACTCCAATTGCTTTCTATTAATTTAGTTAATTAATATAGATTTCTATCATTTAATACATGTATTTCATATAATAACATATTTGACTAAAAATAAACAAATACTAAAAATGAGTGAATATTATATAAACACTACAATCGAAGAGTAGGAAAATCACAGAACATTGAAAAAAATAAGGAAAAAATTGATTTCCTATTATTTGAATTTCTTAACAAAATATTGTACTTAAGAATAAATTTAGTAATATTTTAGTTGAAGGAAACATTAAAATTGATTTAGAATTATCTGGAATAATATCATTAAATTTATCGTTTCTAATGCTTATCTCTGAATAAAAAAATCAATTTTTTAATACATAAATAAATTTTAAAACAACCAAAATATGGTCACTGTTTTAAACCAATTAAAGAAAATTTTGTTAATTTGGTGTTTAATTTGTGTAAAAGAAAAGACTTTTTATTTAATTTGGGGTTTGAGTCAAATAATTTTAAGGTTCGATACAAAACTAACGACAAAAAAGAAAGAACTCTTAAAGTGGTGTAGAAAATGACTAATTTGATGGGACACGTGAATGAGCTCATATCTCAAACTTGTTCTTGATAAATCTATTAAATAAATATTCTAAACCAAGAATAAGAAAAAATAAGTCAAAATTAAAAACAGATTTTATTCGCATATTTTTCCCTTAAAAAGTTAATTTCCATTAAATTTTACGACAAAATGTCTGATTCCTAACACTAAATGTTTTTTAAAATTTGTTATTAATATAAAACTTGTATTGTTTTACAATTAAACGAAAGACAATATTTGTTGTAACACTTAAAACAATAATTCATTGAAAATATTTGTCAATCAAATGCTTAATATATCTTATGATGAATTGAATGAAAAGAAATTTGAGAACAGAACAGAACAGACATATAATATAAAATCAAACCATAAATCAAAATAATTTATTTGAAAACTATTTAAACACAAAACGAAATTTAAATTTTATTTAAAAAAAAGTTTAAAAATTAACCAGAATTTGCTCACACATAGAGGCTGTCAGAGTCAGAGTCGAACCATTTTGTGATCACTCCTATGATTGCATTCAATTATATGAACAGATTTTAAACAAATAACACAAATGTTTTGAAATTCACTTTTGAACCACAATTTAAACCATTTATTCAATTAATGGGTTAATAACTAAATTGAGTTAAATATGATTAGAGTGGAGACAATCATTGAAAAGATGTCTAAATAGCGATCAAAATGGGGGAGTTTTGAAGGGCAACCAATACAAGAGTTATGCAATTATTTGGCAAAGCCTTCAGCAATACATTTGGCACTACTCTTGAGCTCAGTTCGACATTAGACCAAAACTATTATTTATATAATAATTATAAACATTTTATACTAAATAAGTGTAAATCGATTGTAAATATTTTGATTAATTTGCAACAAATTTAACAAAAAATGAGTTAAACACAAATAATAGTAATATAAATGATTTTGTTGTAAGGATTGGGTTTAAAAAAGGGATGTCTCTCACCAGTCAATGAAGACTCCAGAGATATGTAATTATTCAGAATTGCAAACAATTTGAAGAAACAATTATTTAATTTAAAATAATTATTGAATTTAAATCAAAAAATAGCAAAAAATGTGAGGCAGTGCTCACTCAGTGATTGAGCGGTTTGTGGACCGATGAGTGGAGAGCTTATGGAGGCATTGGAGGCATCGTTTGCCTGAAGTGGTAATCGCCGGCACTTTCAATGCCTTTCAATGGCATAGAAATACAGGATTTGAGTCAATATTCAAACATTGCTTTACAGCAGAAAAATGTTTGCATCGTTTTGAGAGACTTTTAAACCGGGGGTCATATCATATGTTCGTCGGGTGTTTACGTTCCCCAAACACGTCAACACTGGGAACACACTTTGAACCCAATATTAACCCAAACTATAATTAATGCCAACAAAATAAACAAATCGAGACATACCTGAGCCGTGAAGAGAGCGTTTCTGGTCAGAGTCTGCGTCCATTTGTCGGTGTCGTTGATCCAAATCGTCGTGACATCCGTTGACTCCTTGGATGGCTGTATGGGCTGACACATTGGCCGCCATGTTATCCGATAGAGTGGCGTATGTTTCGCCACAATAAGACGATCGCCTGACGTCATATGTCATTAACATAATGGGTGTTAACTAACAGTCTATGGATTTGATGCACAAAACAACTAAAACACTATTACTTAATGATTACTAAATATAATTATATTACAATTTAACTACAATTTAATTCAAATCTAAGAGACAGCCTTTGAGAGGACCACTCTTTGCGTTTGTTTTTGAAAATATAGTTGAGATAAGTTTTTATTAATATAAGGAAAAACACATTAAAAATATATTTTTTGTCTCTCTTTTTACAAATCACTTACGAATCCAATCAATATTTAAATGAATTTAATGCTTAAGAATTGGATTAAAATCTAAAATTAGGCTCAAATTGAATACAATTATGAGTTGTCTGTCGATGTCTTTAATCGGTTTTAATAAGTTATACGTCTATTGAAACGTAATAATTATTAAATGTATAACAAAACTACTAAAATGGATGTTTCGGTCGATTATTATATTAAAACTTTTAAATCTATTAAATTAAACGATTAAATCGTCTTTAAATGAATGATAAGATTTTCTTTAAGATAAACATAAAAAACTATTTGAAAAACAAATGAATTATGAATTGAGACAAAAAAGTGTAGTTTTGTCTTAACTGAAACCAAATGAGACAAAAATGAGAATTGATTTATAGGAAAAGCGTTGCAAACGTTATGAACCGAGAAATGAAACTAAATCTGAATGAGATATACTCCAACTCCACTCCAAAGCACCGGTCGATTCACTAAACTCTCTGCAATTTCACTCTCAAAATTATACCCTCTTTTTCTCTGAATCACCAAAAAAATCATTTCAACTGAAGATAAAACCCTAAAATCAGAGCACATTCACTGCCAGACAACAAATATTGGGGTAAAAGTATTGGGTCTGAAATCTATCCTAAATTTTGCATTTGCTTTGAGTTTCTGTAGTATTATTCCAATACTGAAATGCATTCATTTTTTCACTTCACTATTGAACTATTCATATGAATCTAATATTTTGTGGAAAACAGGAGTAAAATATTGGCTTTGAATCAATAATTACGTTAATTTAATTAACTGTCAATTCATTCCCTTAATTACAATCAACTCCAATCCACTCCACTCAACACAAAAACATTTCTCTAATCCTTTTCTCTCCAAATCATAGTTTTATTGATTGATAAGCCATTGATTTTTAATTCGGTGTTAAGTTGAAAGTTAAGTTATCATAACAATCAATGATCAAGTTATAAATTTAACTCAGAATAATTAAACCAGAATATTTTTCTGCAAAAAAATTCACAGATAAGGGATTTGTTGTTAACTATTAGGTTGTCTGCTATTTATTTGTGTCAACCTATGGTTAGACATCCGTTCAATCGATTTATTATATGTCGGGCTTTGGTTTCAAATTTAAGCTATTTTTTCATGAATTGATTATTCACTACAAGTTTTGCAAAAAATTAAAGGAAACTTTCCTCTAAATATTTGACTTATAAATACGAACACAAATAAAACTGAATAATAATCAAATTGAAGGTGACTTCAATGCAATCAAACCTATTCTGCATATATTCACAAAATGTTGGATAAAATGTACAAAAATCTAGAGATTTCTATACAAACTAATCCTAAGTGTATATAAACAACAAAATTATATTTGGATTTCTGATAAAATCACATAATATTCTCAATTCAAATGACTTTCAAAGTCACTAACGATTCTTGGATTTTATATATTTAAGCAATAATTCTAAACTAATTTATAATAATATTGAAAATCATTATAAAATTTATCGGAAAATAATATCTATTCATAAGTTTTTAAAAGATTATTAAATAATTTTTTTGACGAATAAATATAATCACAAAAACATAAGTTTTTGGTTATCGTAAACATTGATTTAATTTGCAGTCATTGTCTGCAATCGACTCATATTTTAAACAAAATCCAAAACAAGTGTTTAAAATAACTAATTGAGAGACAAATAACGGATTTAGTAGTTATTAATCAAAAATATGTTTAGTTCTAATCTACAGATTTGCCCCATCAACTTAAATTAATATCTCTCTTTTCAAACATTTTGAGACCTAGATCATATTATTCGAAATACAATAATATTAGTAAAATGTCAATTAAATGAATAGACTTTTTCTTATTTAACAAAAAACATTCATTTAATTCAAAAAATGATCAAATTTTCAAATATTCATATTTTCTAATAAAAAATATTTGGAAATATGTTTAAAAAACAACAAAAAATTAGTCGGCGTTTAAACTTCGGATGAATGCGAGACACGTGACTAACTCGAGACAACCCATCAGAGGTGTGGCTCTTCTATTGCCTCATAATTTTGGGATCTTTTCCTAATTAAATCTACATTTGGTTTATATAAGATTTAGATTCCATATTTGCACCTTGTTAATTTAGATTAATCAATATTAAATAGTTAAACAATTTAAAACATTAATCAATTAATGAATAAAATTATTATAAATAATGTTATAAACAATATTAGAGTAAATCTAATCCTTTATTATTAATTGTTATTCTATTTAAAACTTGTGTTTCATAAAAGTTTATCTATTTTTTTGTCGTAATTTTTGAATAGTTTTAAAAAACAAGTTTTTGTGTCTAAAATTTAGTAAACAAAGCCTTCATTTTATTTATAAAGATTTAAATTTTAAAATTTAATAAAAGATAATAAACTAATTAAAAGAGACTTTGATTACAATTTATTGAAGTTTATAAACATCTGATAATAATAACAAAAGTAAGTATTGTTTCATATTTTGTATTTATTTTTTTCTGATTTAAAATGTATTTTAAACTCGATTTAGACTCTAATGTAATTTTATAATAGATTTGATTTGTTTTATAACTTATTATTTGTTGAATCAATTCTAAGGGCATATAGTTTTGTGTATCTATTGTATAAATGTGTCTCCGATTAAAATAATGGTTAGTTTTGAGACTTTGAGAGGTTATCATATTTGTTAGAATTAATAGTCATATGACTGGAATCTAATGTTTTAATTAAATTGAATAAAAGGGATGGGATGTGACGGCGGGACTATACCTAAAAGGGATGAATTGGTTCGAACCAAACAAAAGAAGGAACAGACAGATAAGTCAATAGAATTGGTGGCCAAATGGCAATTCTGTGCCATCAGTTCCAACAAATTGGTTGAACCGATAGTCAGCTGTGAATTGGGGCGACTCTACAACAAAGTGGCTGTCATTGAATATCTTTTAGACAAGTCTTCGACACCGAATGCATCTCTTGTCCAACACATTCGTTCTCTCAAAGATGTGATTCCACTTAATCTTACCGTTAAATCTGATTATTCAGACAAAAAGCCAGAAATTAATGGTCAATATGTGGACACTCAGGACTCGAAGTTTGTCTGTCCTGTCGTTGGAATAGAAATGAACGGTTCGTTCAGTTATTTATTTATTTTATTTATTTTAATAATTATTTTATTTTAAGGAAAATACAAATTTTGTTATATCCGGAGCTGTGGTTGTGTTTTGTCAGAGCGAGCGCTCAAAGAAGTAAAATCAGATAATTGTCACAAATGTAATAAAGAGTTTTCAATCCATGATATCATTGTTTTGAACGGAACCGAAGAAGAAGTTAAAGATTTGCAGAAAAAAATGACCGAAAGAAGAGCTAAAGTCAAGGAATCAAAGAAAAGTAAGAAACGGAAAGCCATTGAAATAGAAGATAAAGACTCACAACAAACAAAAAGCACTCCAATTGAGTCTACGTCTACTTTGAGAACAACACCAGACCTTAAACCCAGTGCTTCGACTTCGAAAATATCAAAACCAACGGATAAGTCATCGAAAGAGTATTCGGTAGCAAACGATCCGAATGTCAGCGAAACATATAAATCATTGTTTACAACACATCAGTCAGCGAAGGATAAGCCCAGTCCTCATTGGGTTACTTTTAATCCCTGCTATTATTAAAACAATTATTTTATTAATATCTAAAAATCAGTTAAACAATTGATAAACAAATAAAATATTCTCTAATATTATATTAATAATTATAATATTCAATGAAAACAAATCTAATTTACATAAAATTCTTTGATTATAACATTTGTCTCTCAATTCATTAAACATATAATCCATTAATTATTAAATGAAAGACATTTTTGATTGTTTTAAAACCGTTTCAGATCTGATCCGAATTCGAGCATTAATTTCAAAGCGAAGTCAATCATTGACTCGAAATGCAATAAATTGTTTGAAAATCGTAACCGATTTAAGCTTCGACTTCAATGTCCATAATAAGGTCGTCCCCTTCGAGTTTCATGTCTTTTACGGCCACAATCTTTTTGATAGTTCCGGCCACCGGTGACTGTACTATCATTTCCATCTTCATTGCACTCAATACTATTAATGGCTGTCCTTTTTCTACTTTATCTCCTTCAGTAACTCTCACTTCTATAACAGTGCCGGGCATTGGAGCCCCTACTGAACCCTTTACACCTTTTAATGCTTTAGGATTTGTTTGGATTTCCTTCAAATAAATATTATGATTAAATTAATTAAACTAATACTGCATTAAGAGTACAGACTTTGGCCACAGATTTGTCTTTAACGAGAAAACTCCTGAGTTGTCCGTTCAGTTCGAAAAACACTTCTCGTTCTCCAGTATTGGTTCGAGTGTCAGAAACAGCCAAAGTTCTGATGTGAAGGACTTTTCCCTTTTCTAAAGTAACCTTTAATTTGAAAATATAATCAAAAGTAAATAAATTTTAAAGAATTTATTTATATTTTCGCCAATTATTCTATATTTGGAGACAAATATTAAACAAAACGAATGGAAACTCACTTCAAATTCTTCTCCAACTTTAGGTCCGGTTAAGAATATTCTGGTGTCAAATAGGCTGACGGGTCCGAACTCTCGTCGAAATTGAATGAAATCGTCACAAACTTTGGGATACATCGCAGAACTCATAACATCGGTATCAGTGATGGGTTCGCCGTGTTTTTCAATCAATTCATCCTTTAATTGAATGAAATTTAATGGCGGTAAGTGTTGTCCGGGTCGGCCTCTAATAGGTGCCAAACCTTTTAGTATTTTACTTCTGAGTGGTTCAGGAAAGCCTCCGTGAGGTTCACCGATGAAGCCTTGCATGAACTCAACCACAGAACTGGGAAAACTGAGCTCTTCTGCCCTCTCCTCGACGTCTTTAGCAGAGAGTTTATTTTGAACCATAAATTGTGCCAAATCTCCGACCACTTTAGAAGAAGGGGTCACTTTAATTATATCCCCCATCAGTTTATTGGCCTCAGCGTAGGCTTTCTTTATTTGTTCGAATTGTTTCTCCAAACCTAACGAATAGGCCTGGAATTGAAGGTTTGTGTACTGACCGCCCGGTATCTCATTTAGATAGACGTCTGCATTTCCACTCTTCATAGTTGTGGTGCATTCAAAGGGAGCGTACAATGTTCTGGTCTGTTCCCAATAAGCAGAATATTCACTAATATTTGGTAATTTTAGACCCGTATCCAAAGGAGTGCCTGAAAGTGATGCAACTAATGCTCCCATACTGGGCTGGGATGTCATTCCTTTATATAAGTCGAATGACAATTTAATTTGAAAAAGAGTTCAGTTTATTGTATTTCTTACCAGACATTGAATCGACGGCGACGTCAACGATATCAGCGCCAGACTCAGCACAGACCAGCATCGATGCAACACCAGCTCCGGCCGTGTCGTGAGTATGAATGTGAATAGGAATATCAGGATGACGTGAGCGAAGGGCTTCGACCAGCATTTTAGCTGCTCTGGGCTTAAGAAGACCCGCCATATCTTTTATGCAGAGTATATGAGTTCCGGCAGAAATCAATTGATCTGAGAGTGAGATATAATAATCTAAATTATATTTTGTACGTTTGGGGTCCGACACATCGCCAGTGTATGAAATGGCCCCCTCCACCACTCCTCCCGCTTTTCCTGCGGCTTCCATTCCGACTAAAATATTAGGCAAATAATTGAGTGAATCAAAGACACGGAAGACATCCATTCCCGACTGTTTTGCGAGTTCACAAAATTTGAACACAACGTTATCCGGATATGAAGTATAGCCCACAGCGTTGGCGCCTCTCAACAGCATTTGGAACGGAATGTTAGGAATAAGTCGACGCATTTCGATCAATCGTTCCCACGGGTCTTCATGCAAGAACCTCATGGCCACATCAAAGGTGGCTCCGCCCCAGTTCTCCAAACTGAACAGATTATTAAAATTATTGCTCACATATTCTGATATTCTTAACAAATCATATGTTCTGATTCTTGTGGCCAAAAGTGACTGATGTGCGTCTCTATAGGTTGTGTCCATTAATAGCAATCCTTTGTGATTACGAATAGCTCTGGAAAAAGCTTCCGGTCCTTCCGTATCCAAAATATGTTTCCATCCTTTGGGTGCGGTATTGGATTCTGAATTAGAAGTTTGAGGCACTGCAGGGATAATATCTGATGGCTTTAGTTTTGTGGCCAAAACAGTGGACGGGCCGTTGACCATCAGATTTGCCAAATAGTAAAGCAGTTTTTGTGCTCTATTTTGTGAGGCCTCGAACTTAAACAGTTCCGGATGAGTGTCAATGAAATTTGTATCATAAGAAGTGGTCAGGAATTTCTCATTTTCCAAAACATTTAGAAGGAATGGTATATTAGTTTTGACTCCTCTCACTCTAAATTCTCTCAGCGCTCGCCTCATCTTAGAAGAAGCGGATCCGATGTTATTGGCGTGTGCTATCACCTTAACTAGAAGAGAGTCATAATAAGGGGATATTATGGCGCCGGCAAAAGCAGAGGCTCCGTCTAAACGAATACCAAATCCTTCGCCACTTCTGAATACCTAAAGATTTATAAGAATTAAATCAAATTTTATATAAAAGCGGAGAGAAAGGGAAGCGTTAAAATTTAAACAGACCTCAATCCTTCCGGTGTCCGGTTGAAAATTTTTAGCCGGATCTTCAGTGGTAACTCTACACTGAAGAGCTGTTCCCTGAACTCTAATATCTTCTTGATTTAGGCCGAGATTAGGCAAAGAGTTTCCCTCAGAAATTCTGATTTGTTTCTGAACCAAATCCACTCCAGTTATCTCTTCAGTAACTGTGTGTTCGACCTGAAGACGAGCGTTCACTTCTATAAAATAATAGGTCCCGTCTTCATCTAATAAGAATTCAACTGTTCCTGCATTTTGATATCCGACGTGTTTGGCCAGTTTGACCGCGTCTTTCAATATTTTATGTCTAATAACTGGGTCTAAATTAGGCGACGGAGCGATTTCTATGATTTTTTGATGTCTTCGTTGAACAGTACAATCCCTTTCATATAAATGGACGACATTTCCATAAGAATCTCCTAGAATTTGAACTTCAATATGTCTCGGATGCTCTATAAAGCGCTCGATAAACATCGCTCCGTTGCCGAAAGCAGATAAGGCTTCAGATGAGGCCCTTTCGAAGTTTTCTTCGAGTTCTTTCATATTCCTAACGACTCTCATCCCTTCAATCAATAAATAATCGATTAAATCATTTAATTTTCAATTTTAATATCAATTAATTGGTTTGAAATCATTTTCTTAGAAAGACTTTTATTTGAGGTCAGAAATTAAATAAGAATGAGATACCTCTCCCACCCCCTCCATAGGCTGCTTTGAAAATTACAGGTAATCCGTGTTCTTCCACAAAGCTTCGTGCATCCTTGGCCTGAGTAATGGGTCGATCAGTGCCCGGCACTACTTTAACTCCGGCTTCAATGGCAGCTTTTCTTGCCTCGACTTTATCACCCATTCTGGCCATTACGTTAGGAGAGGGTCCAATAAATCTAATGTTATGATCAATACAAGAACGGGCGAAATCAGAGCGCTCTGATAGGAATCCATATCCCGGATGTATGGCATCGACTTCAGCCTCTTTGGCGATACGTATTATTTCAGGAATGTTAAGGTATGCCTGAACTGGAGGTAATCCTTTGCCCACCAGATATGCTTCATCTGCCTTAAGCCTATGCATATGCATTTTGTCCTGTTCTGAGTACAGCGCAACCGAACGAATCCCTAATTCAGTGCACGCTCTGAACACACGAATCGCTATCTCACCTAAAAATCAATTATTCTTAGTTTGTAATCAAATTTA
This sequence comes from Achipteria nitens, assembly GCA_034698525.1. Lineage (NCBI taxonomy): Eukaryota > Metazoa > Arthropoda > Arachnida > Sarcoptiformes > Achipteriidae > Achipteria > Achipteria nitens. Next base: position 453 of record JAQGBR010000204.1, on the reverse strand, counting down.
AAACAATTCATATAATTAATACCGCATTACATAATCATTCCCTCCATTAAAAGGGGGAAAATTTCATTAAATGGTTAACCCTTAGGGGAAACCGGCACTAATCCTCAAAGTTAGTTACCGGTCAAAGTGAGGTCATATGGAATAAGAAAATAGAGACAAACCTCTGTTCGCGACCAAAACCTTTTTGATGGGTTGGATCTCAAATGAATTTGAATTATATCTATTCGACGATAGATATAGCGTTCGAACAGTTGTGGGAAAACGAGATAAACCCTTTCCATTTCTCTGATTCAAAAGACGTGTAAAAATTGCCATCGATTTTGTTAATTAGTTTATCGTTTGATCTTCTCTTCAATATATCATTTGGTTATTTGACTTTTGATCGAAATATTAAAAAATTAATCAGATTTTAGTAATGTTATTGAAATTACATAAAAAAAGAAAATATTAAAT
>JAQGBR010000203.1:0-16201 GCA_034698525.1 Achipteria nitens | reverse complement strand
TTTCAAGCCTCTATTACCAAACCTAACTAGATTCTATTCCAGAACTTGTCTAGCCACACACATCAAAACATTACATAGATATGTACATCAAAATATATGTTTTCAGCCATGCTGATTACGAATATCAAGGTTAGAAATCTATAACTTTAACAATTAAGAAGTTATGTTTGAAAAACTCACCTAAAACTATGTAATTAACCTAATTTATCAATTTATTATAAATTACGTAGCAAATTATGTAACATTTTATATCATCTTTAGTAAATGTTAAAAACTAAATTGATATATTAAAAATATTTCATGAAATATAGAATTATTTGTATTTCAGACAATGCCGACGATTATTGAAAAATCAAAGGTACGTATGGAGTCTGCCACCGGGGCTCCTACGGTTCCTCAACTGGCTACCGGTGAGGGGTCAACAATATCCGACCCTTCCGTCCGTTCGCAGTCTGCCACCGGGGCTGCGGCGGTTCGTCAATTGGCGACCGGTGAAGATGTCGATTTTCCTCAATCTAATGAGCATAACATTTGCCCTGGATGTGGAAATCGACATAAAAGGGGCGCCAGGACCTATTCCTTGGCGGGTCCTTTACAACTCGCCATGAGAGAATTCGTTTTAGAGAAAAGAGAGAAAATAGGTTTACCACCCGTTTCCCTCAATTCTCTAAATTCGAATTCTATTTGCGGGATCTGTCAAAGGGATTTTTATAGAAGGGTGGAGAAATCAGAGCCGATGAATACCAAGTACAATACTTCCGGAAATGACTCAAATTCCGGAAGTATTGTACTTGATATTCCTCGGGTTGTGTCCGATCATACAAAATGTGTGTTCGGACACATTTCTGATTATCTCCATGATATCCCTAAGACAACCCGCAAAAAGGTTCTGGCCGAGCAAAGGGTTTTCATCCCTCCTGGAACCCGTTGTTGCCCCTCACATTTGGAGGAGACCGATTGGACCTCTTTGCCTCAAATCCAAAAGTCCAGGTTCTCATCAACTCAAGTTGAAGAAATGGTGGATATGCTTTGAGAACAAGCTCTAGAACGTCCACCATTTCTCAACTTTGAGTATATGGATGAAATGGAAGACTCTGTAGTAGAGTCTTGGACTGGGGTTAAAAAATCCCAGTTCTAATCCATTTCATCCATTATTTCTTCTCATAAAGAGAAGAAATCGCCAAATACAGCTTTAGGGCTGTATTTGGCGAAGATGAGAACTGGACAATCGGATGAGAGGCTCGCATCTTTGTTCAATCTGCCCCGGAGCACAGCTTCGCGGTGGATTGATAAAATGCGAGAGGTCCTTTCGGTTGAATTCGTCCCCAAATACTTGTGTCTCTCTCATCTAGATCGAGAGAGACTCAAATTCCACCAGACCACTGTATCTAAAGGGCTCTTCTGTGGGTCGGATGTAGACAAATGTATCGTCATTATGGATGGTACATATGTCTACATACAGAAGAGTACCAACTATGCATTCTAACGCAAAGCATACAGTGGTCATAAACATCGCCATCTCGTAAAACCATTCATGGTTGTTGCACCAGATGGTTACATCCTTGATGTGTTTGGCCCTTATGAGTCAAACATATCGGATGCAACCATTTCGGAGCAGCTATTCATGGATGGAGAGCCTCTGCGTGCTCTTTTGCGAGAAGGCGATGTTTTGTTGGTGGATAGAGGGTTCAGGAATGCTGTAGCCAAGCTAACATCTATTGGCTACAATGTTCAATTGCCTGAGTCTCCTGAACCCGGGGCGAAAAAACTTAGTAATGCTCAGGCAAATAGGTCCAGACTTGTTACGAAATGTCGGTACACCGTTGAAGTTCGAAATGGACATATCAAAACGGTGTACCGCATATTTGGACAGGTCTGGCCTAATAAATCCATCCCTCATTTATTTTCAGATTTCCGGATTGCTTGTGCAATCCTCAATGCCTTCCGACCAGGCATTGAGTCTGATATGGGGGATGGTTCGAGCATTGTCGACCGAATGCTCGATCGACTAGAGAGGCCAAACCGATTGGCCTCTCTAGTCGAAGAACAAGGACTCAATCGAAAATCCGCCTCATTTGAAGCGATTGATGCGAGTAATATCGCATTTCCCACTTTAAATGAGGCAGATCTTCGATTGATAGCATTAGGCTCATATCAGCTTCGACAAGCACGGTCTTACTATGCTGAGCATATTAAGACCAATGGCGAGTATGAGGTTCAAGTGTGCAAACACATTGGACCTCTTCAACTTACTCGCCATGCTATCGAAGCTGAAGACCCAATGCTAGTCCGAGGTCGGATACAGTCTCGGCACCGCTCATCGGTGCGTTATTTTATTTACATCCTTATTGATGTAGATAAAATAATGCGTGGTGTCGAGGCGATACTCGAATATTCTTGTCAGTGCCAACAGGGAAACAGAACCGTCGGATGCTGTGCACATGTCATGACGGTTCTGTGGTATCTCGGATTTGGTAGGTATCAATCCGAGATACTATCCCCAGCAACATTTCTTGAAAATGTTTGCCTGGGGATCTCTGATGACACTGATTAGAATATTCGAGTATTTTTTAGTTTTATTTATACACATTTTAGTTTTACTTATATACATTTCATTGTTCAGGGGATTAAACTCGGGAGAAAGGGTGCGTTAGGGTTGGTGGGTGGGCATCTTTGGTTTTTGGGGAACGGGGACAATGGTATTAAATGTTGGTGATGGGGAGTTAGGGTTGGTGGGTGGGATTTATGTTCTTTATTAAAGATATAATAAAATATTAACAAAAAACTTAGTTTTAGTTGAGTTTTTCAAACATAACTTTTTAATGGTTAAAGTTATAGATTTCTAACATTGATATTCGTAATCAGCATGGCCGAAAACATATATTTTGATGTACATATCTATAATATCACCAATTTGAAAATTCTGACTTTGAGGCCCTCTAGCGGCCAGGGTGCAAAGTCAATATCATTGAGTTATACCTTTTTCGAATCCTTGTGAGAAGCACTATCGAATGTGCCATAAATCTTTTTGACGCAAGCAACGGGGATTTTTCCTGTGAAAGTGAGCATTGTTCTTTGAAAATAGCTATTCATACAAATTTGTTTGAATGAACATGTTTATTTTATAATCGTGATCTTATTGTCAATCTATGCTATTGTTATTGAATCACAATTTCTGTTTCTAATTACAATGTTTTGCGAAAACAAAACTTATTTATAAATGAACTTGATAATATAATTTCACATTTTATCGTTTCTGGTCCAATAAAAGTTTGGAAAAGTTTTTACCGTTTCACTAGAGTTTGATTAAAAATGAATAATTAATCATGGTCAACATGTTTATTTAATCTATGGTTAAAATGATTTTGAATGTGAAGGTTATTCTCATAGCCGCCCAAAATAGTAAACGGGAAACAAATTAATAATTTACGAGAAATCTTAATAAACTTGATAATTTTTCCTCGTTCTCTACATTAAAAATGTTAGCAAATGGTTCTTAAAAGTGGTGCCAACGGCACACACACTCTGGTTATTCTCAAATTTTATTCTCACAATTTAAAAGTAAATTAAAAGTAACGTTATATATGAATAGTCTTTAATTGAAAAAAAAGTTTAATTTTTGTTTTGTTTTTAAAATTTGTTTTATTTAAGACTTAAAATCAGTTTTGTTTATCAATTAAATGATATAATCGTAAACCTTTTAAATTCAAATAAAAGATTATAAGTTTCCGGAACATTCAAATGATGGCAGAATAAAAAAAAAGTATTTTGATATTAAATCCTGTTTTTCGGTGATATTTGTTTAGATATCTTATTAGTCGAACAAATAGATGGCAGTAATGAATGATAAGACAAAATTCAGATCAATTGAGTGGTGAACTTCTTTTGGTTGTTGAGTACAGCAATGGTTTTGATGTCAGAAGACATGCGCTGAACAGAGACTCTGATAATCGGTTCGGAAGGAGAAGAGATGCCGGCGTTTGAGTTCGTGCGCACAACACTCCACAACCAATTCTTAGACACAACTGTCTGTCCGTCTGTGCACTGAACAGAGAGAAGAGAGGATCGCGTTTGGCATCAATTCTTATAACAGAATCGTTATTCTCATCATATTCTGTATAACCCGACCACTAATAAACTCCTAATCTATTGATTAATTGTTTTAATCGTTTTTCTTATTACTAATTATTTTGATTTCAATTAATTTGTTTTCAATTAAGTAATCAAAAAATTATTGAAAAACTTTGACTCAAAAGTGTTTGACTCATAACTAAGTATTGACTCAATTGTTCGCAATAATGAACACAATTTATATGACTTTTAATTTGTTTGTAAATATTTGTGTCCATCAAAACTGGAGACAAATCCTTGAAATACATAATAACTTCATGTGATTGACGTGTGTTTCCAAAGACTAATATGTTTTGATTAAAACTAATAAAACTGAACTCAACAGCAAAAGAAGTGAACAAAAAACTCAATCCTTGACTCATAATATGATTTATTGTTATTCTGATCGATCGGATCCAAAGAAAAGATGACAATTAAGTGCAAAGATATGCTTACATTAAGTCTGCATTTATGTCATTTGCAGAAGTATTCAATAGTTTTGTTGCTTATCTTATCCTCCGTTTGCACCCAAAAGATATCGAATGGAAACGGACTGAACGGTAAGAATCAGACTCTTTATTACATCAATTTTTTGTCTTATAATACAATTAACATAAACACAGCATTTGTTTTATTGCATTCATTTTATCACTTGATTTGTGATATAAGAAATTGTGTGCCAAATCTCTTCAGTAATAGTTAAGGGAATGACGTTATTTTGCTCTGACATAGAGTTGTGTAGAAATATTCATCTAAACCCGAAGGATATGCCATACCGTTAGACCCAAATCAATGCTTTGCAGCGAAGCATTGCTTTTGCTTCTCATATCAAAAAAGAGTTTTTGGATTCTGGATAACAATTCTTTAGTAAATAAATCCAAGCATTTAATTAGGTTTTCATTTGTGAAAAGCATTCATTCATTAGTAACACAAATCTAACGACAATTTTCAATCACTCTTTCATTAAATCACTGATGAATGGAATGGTAATTAGTGTAATTGAAATGTCGAGTAAATGAGAAAAACTCAAAAATAAATTAATTTAAAAAAAAATCTCTTCTTTTCATTGAATTAAAAAACTGATAAAAACTGTTTTCATAAGAAATGAAACGATATGTTTGTCTTTCTTGAGAAGAGAGTACAGCGAAAAAGAGTTCAATACTCCGAACAAATAGAAATAAATCCAATTTAGGGAAAAAATGATGAAAAATATTTTCTGCCTTTTATTTGAAGATAAAAAGATTGAATTCTTTATAAAATGGAATTTTAATGATATTTCAGTGGATATACTTTTAGTATAGTTTGTTATCATAAGAATAATATGTATTTATTTTGTTGAATGAATTACTTATTTTTCATTTCAATACCGTTACAATTAGACGGCATATATTTGTTGTATTCTCTCCTCTCATTCTGACTCTCGCTCTCCATTCTGTGTATCACTAGTGAAACAGATCCAAACAAAACCCAACTCACGCTAACCACAGATTTTCACTGTTTTCGGATCTGTCTTTCCTCTCGTTTTCAGACTCAACACAAAAACAGTCGAATTCTTTTTGCACGCGATTTCACTCAAAATGATTCTCAACTTTGACTTCAATTTTCTCTATTGACAGCACTTTTGTTCTAATGTTTTGTTCGCTATTCTGAGCCAATATTGAGATTTTATGTTCTCATTCTCTTCACTCAGACTAAAAGACCCCACAATTTCTAATAAAGATCGATAAAAGAGTGTTAGAGTATAGTATATCGCACTACATCTGAGTCTTTGCGACTCACAATCAAATAGAAATGTGAATCACAAGAGCTGTGCCTCTCCTTCCCTTCTAAATGTTATTATATTATGTTTGGAGCGATGCTTTCTCTCCACAAATTCTAATAAATTTGATTTGTTTTCCTATTTTTTGTATTACTTTGCTTTTCGGTCATAACGTTTGTCCAATTTTGTGGCCAAACCAATGATTGATAGACTTTGAATACAGAATATCAGTTAAATATCAGATCCATATCTTATATACGGCATCACTAACTGCTTCAGGCGTTGAAAGCCCTAACAATTTACAGAAAAAAGTCAGTTGTAATGCTGTTGTTCTCTGAGGTTTACTATTGTTTCGGACACTTATCTACTCTCTATTTCCAGACGATATTACACAAGATAGACATCCAGTGCAATGTCGGTCATCCATAACAGAGGTCTTATGCATAATAATAATTGTAATTTAGTTAACATTTCATGACTTTGTCCACAATATTTCATATAATATAATAACAATAATAAGATTTTTGTATTATTTTATTCATTTTTTTGGCCGAATTTGTACTTTTGAAGGACTGTTTCATTTCCTTATATTTCTATGCTTTTAATTCCCTCTAAAAATATAATTCTTGAGTATTGAAACACTATTCCATGCATTAAATTATTAGTTATGAAAAGCACTGAACGAAAGAAAAACAATATTATAATTCCTAAGACATAATATCCAGGTATTGATGTCAACAAAATGAATATCATATCAAATGATAGGTAAAAATAAATTGATTTTTTGTTCATTATTTGAATTTTTGCTTTGAATGTGCGATCAAATGAAATATAATATTTTTTCCTCTCAATGATTGATAGATAGAATTTGATATTTTCTTCGACAGAATTGAAATTAAGAAAAAAAACCATTCAATCGATTCAAATGTTTTTTAAGTATGACTAATGAACTCAGAAAACCATTCTATTCCTAAATGAATATTTTTTGTCTTCAATTTTATTATTATTTATTTCCGAAATAAATAAAAAAAGATTAAAAAATAAAAGATAAATCAGTTTAAAGTTTTAGTTAAAAGAGTCTTCACTCAAATCAATTCCTGTTTGACTTATCTCTTAATGATAGAGAAATATATTATTTCCAAACGATTGAAAAAAATAGTTAATTCAGAATACAATAGAAGTTAATAAATATTTTATTTATTTTTATAGATTTCTCTCCACTAATAGTTAGGAATTGTTTTTTGACTATTTATTCAGTTTTTAAGCAATTTTTTCTTTGAAGCACTGATTTTCTACCGGAGAAGTATTTTTTGTGTGCACAGTATTTGCTCGTTAGTCGTTAGTCTCGTCAGATATTGGTATACAAAGCGTGACATTCACTCAACCAATACAGACGTCATTGAGATCTTTGCCATAATATTCACTCTGATATTATTTTTGTGTACTATCTCTGTGTATGTCTTTCCCTGACAATGCCATAGACTATCGTTTTCGACTTCGTGTTCGATGTTATAAATACAGTATTCAGTAGCATAAAAGCCAAGAACACTGTTTTCCTCTTATTTGCTTTAATGTTGTTTTTCTTGCATAACACACACATCTTAGAGGTGATTCCCATGCAAGGGTATAGGGGAAGACTCGATAATCACACCAAATGTGTTTTACGTTTGAGAGATTTCCAAAAGTGTCCTTTTCCTGTAATTTGTGAACTCGAATATAAAATCGTTTGAATGACAATATGGTTCTCATTTACTCATCAAATTCAGTCATACATTCATTTATTTTTTTTGACTTAGTTTAGCCTTTCTCAGTGAGCATGCTAGTTTATGCCATTTTATTGCATACGATTCTGATTGGAATAGAAAATTGAATATACATTTTGAGTCCTTTTTCATTGAATTCAAAACCGAATGAATGCCCGAATTTTTGATATGAAATTCTTACACAAAAAATCCTTTTGTGTGAAATCTGAGTATTTGTGTTATACTACTGGAAGGGATTGACAGCAAAAATATTGTTAACTCAGAGTATGACTTTTCACAACAGATGACAATCAATGCGAATCACATCCAGTGCTAAAGTAAAGACATTTTTCTTTTACGCTACAAAAGAGACTGAAAAATGTGTTGAGAATATTTGTGTATCGATTTTCAAATACTAAGAATTTGCTAACGAACTCAACTCAACTCAACTCCAGAGTAGTGTTTCCATTTCAAAGAGTTGTAAGTCATTTCTAGAGACCAAATGACACTTAAAAATGAATAGAAGTATATTTCCTTAATTTAGAAGAAAAGGTCTCGTTTTAAAAATACTAATAAAATAACGATTTGATAGTATCGGTAGCCGTGAAGAAGAGTTCATCTGTAGCCTAATGTCTAGGAAAGACCGGTAACACAGAATAGAAATGCATTATTTTGCGGTCAGCACTGATTTTCTTCAATAAATTGAAACTTCACTAACGAATGCCTCAATTGGGACGCCTTTCGCTCATAGAAATTATCCGTTTATACTGTTTATAATGGATTTTTCTGCCGGCAATAGACGTTCAAACGAACAGATTTCTACTCTCAGGCTATATATCTCTCGAATAGAAGGCCCTAAAAAAGAAATTATTATATGAGAAGATTACTTAAACTTAGAAAAAGAGCTGCGATATTGAAAAATGGATGAGTTATTAATTATTAGTGCGACCAAAGTGTGACTTTTCCTAAGAAATTATAATCCAATTTAAATGTATAGAATCTAAGGAACCGCTCGTTTGGCATCTGTTGCCTCACAAATATAATCAATGTTTTAATATAATATTACTCTTTAGTATCGAATCACTGATTTTTATAACACTTTTAAATAAATTTCGAGCCAATGGTTAAACTCTTAATAAAAATAGTGTTCCTTAGCGTCTGATATTTGTTGGGATCAGTGCTGCAGAACATTATCGATGACTATAATAGTTGTGTCGTTTCTTCTTATATTAAACAACTCATAATACCCGGTGCTCTTTCGTGTGAGCAATAAATAAATTGTTATGGATTACAGTTGATTATAATTTATAAATTCAGGGCTCGTCTCCTTGTGCTGTTCTAACAATTTATGAGTCAAAAATGTCAATAATAGACCAGTCATATAGTCATAGGAAAATCACTTTAAATTCTGTGTTGTCTTACTATCACTTAAATTCTTTGTTAAGTTCTTTGTCTACAATAATAAAGGAATGGTTTTAAAAATTTATGGAAAATATGGAAAAAATAATAATTTGAACGTTTCGTGTCCTCAAATCATTGCTTTGAGTCTAATCTTAGAGAAATAGATTTTTTTAAACAAAAAATACTAAACTTATTTTGATTATATGCGGAATCGCGCTTCGGTTGGATTCGTAACTCACGCCAATCCATAGCCGGTGTGCACACACTAAAAGCCCGATGACCTCAGGCTATCCTAATGGAAATGATTGGACCGAAAATTTAGTGAAACCTTCGACTCAGTTAATGCATAATAAGGTTTAGAGTTTAAGTCAAAATAAGTGCCAAAACTTAAGCGATGAACACAACGGGAAATCATCGTTCAGTTAGTAATAAAACTATTGCCATGAAGAGAGAGGGGCCGAGAAATACCCTCAAAGCGATTGACAAGAGATAGACCAGTACTTCGGACATACTGCTGACGGTGCAATTTATAATGTGCTGTTCACCCACCAAACCCTTAAGCACCAACCATTTCTGGTGAACGAGAAATTTAGACTTCCGTTTGAGAGAAAAGTCTTTTGTCTATATTTTGAGCTAAAAATGGGGTTAATTTTTATAATTCTTATTTTTCTTGTATTTTCTTTCCTTTAATTAGATTTAATTTTAGTTTTTAATTAAATTAATGACAATTATTTGAATAAATTATAATCTCTTCAATAAAATAGTTGACAAAAAAATGAGAGAAATAATACCAAAAGTAGACTTTCCTGACATTAGAGTGAAAGAGAGGGGAAATTCACGTCTAAGTTATTGGATAGATATACGACAATTCCCTCACAAGTGATATATTTATACTGATTGGACGTATGTCTCGTGTCATTTGTGACATTCAAATATGTTTTCTCATTTCGCTCAGTCATTGCGTTCATTGCTTTACTTTTTTTCCGACAGACCAGCCGTCAAATGTCTTAGTCATCACCTCCTCTACTAATAAACGATTAATTTGGAACAGAATTAGCTCTTAATGTGAGACATAATAAGAATAAAACAAAAGGAAAATAATATATTTAATGAACAAATGAAAAGTCACTTTAATTATGATATTAATTTGATGTAGTCTTGTGTCTGTGTGAATATGTCTGTAATATCCGGCACAGGACGCACTCTGTTACTGTGTAACTGGACCTGGTTATTAATTAAAAGGAGCTGTATTATACTAAACGCGAGATTAAGTGGGCACTCATTAAACTGCATTTTATTAAATAAGTTATTATTGTTTTAAAATTGAAGCGCAAAACAACTCTTTTTGTTTTTAATTGAAAGAAAATTTTGAAACTCTAATCTCTATTTAATTGTATTCTCAGGTTATATGTCTTCATTAAAACTATTTTAAAATAAACTTTTATAAATAGAGTAATCTCTTAGGAAAATGAATGCCTTATTATTATGGGTTTAATTTTTTTATTGTGCTTTTGATTGTTAACTCTGTTTTTAATTTGTATTCTTTAAAAAACTCAAACTTTACTTTTAGTTGTTTTTATGTTTTTAAATTGAAAAGAAAGCTCATGGAGTGAATGGATTGAATGGAGAGAATGAGAACCGAAACAAATAATAATAAATATATTATAAAAAACATTTCATTCAATTGTAACTAATTATAGACTATCTTTTGTGTTACTATTATTATACGAGAAATACAGTTAAATGTGTTGTAAAAACTACTGACTCTTGTGTTCATTACAATCATTAACAGTTAAGGTCACAATTATCTAATGTCTGTACAATTTTTTCAATGGAATTCCTCAAACTCTAACAAAGCATATATTACTGAAGTATTTCTTTCATTTAATCTTTAAATTGAAAACAAATGTCAGAAAAATATCCAGAAAATTATTCAATTCCTGTTTATATCCATATACCATATCAGGTGTGGGCACAGACTGCCAGTAAAACCACTGACTATACCACAAACAGAGAATAATTTTTTATTTTAATCTAAGTCTGAGTCTAAGAAAAGATTTTTTTTCTAATTTTTTTCAAAATTGTCAGTAAAATAAACGCTTCGAATAAATTTGTATCGAAGAGAGTGATAGCTCGCAGAGAATGTGTAGTATAAGTGTTCAATTTGGAGGCACACATACCATAAGCAGGTGATGGTGTGCCAGATGTATGACTTGTGCTCACTATTTTGAGACCTATTGTTCAGATTCGAGCGATAAAAAGGACCGCTTTTTTAAAAGTTAAACATTTGATTGTCCGCTGAAGTGGTTTTTGTGCCAAAATATAATCAAACGATGATTTGGTGCGTCGGCGGAAACAAATCACATATAATTCAAATCACTTTCCACTTGTATTTGAATGCCATCGACTGAGTGCTAAAAAATATATTTTCATTCATTGATTTGCGAACAAATATTTTTATTTTTTTTTCTGTAAATTGTTTTGTTGTTCTCAAACAGATTTTTTCTTTGAAAATCCATAAAAATAGTGAAATTTTGGCAAATTTTTATGTCCTCTAATTGAAAGGTTTGAGGTTTTCTTCAAAATGTTCTTTTCTGAGAAAACATGTGATATTCTGTGTTTTTAGACCACTTTTTATTACCATAATTTTGAGTAAATTACTCGAAAACAAAAAGCTATTAATCTGTGGCTCAAACTTGTGTTGACTGTGAGTTAACGGACACAAAATTTTCGTGATTTTCTTCTAAAAATATACTCAAATGTGGCTTAAAGTTAATAATTTGAGAGTACGGGTAACTCATGTATTGATTGTCAGCGTTTTGTTCCATAATAACTATGAGATAAAAACACTGGACTTATTTGTAAACCTACGGAGAGAACCGACAGAAGAGAGAGAGAGAGAGAGAGAGAGAGAGGAGTGAGTGACGAGAAAAACATTTTTTCGAGAAGATTGAAGTCATGAAGAGCTAACAGACAGTGTTCGTTAGGGGTCTGGCGTATGTATTAGAGGCACACAACAGATCTCATATTCTGGTATCCTATGGTATATGTCGTGACCACTCCATCCCCATTCAGTTGCTTTCTCTGCCAATTTTCGCCTCTTATTTTGGTCGTCATATCTCTTCTAATATTACACTATTCTGTGTGTTATGTGTTATGAGTTTTAGATGAGATATAACATGCGATGCCTTCCCATCTCTTTTTGCAATTCTCTCCTCAATGTCTGACCCGCTTCTGTATATATATTCAAAATATCGCTTATTTTTCTCTTCTTTTGCCAATTCTTATGTAATTTCTTTTTGGTTTTTTATGTTAACGTCAAAAGATAACAACCGTTGATCTCATATACAATATATTTCAGACATTTCTCATTTGGCGATCATAACATCAAACCAGTGTTGTGTTTACAATAGACTTTATCGTCTATGACATCGGCCGGAGCCCTCTTTTTATGATTCCCGTCTATTATTAACTGTTTATTATAGCCTCTAAAAAACAATTATCATTAATGACTGTTAAGTAGAGCTAAACAAAAAGATTATATACACAGATAACTCTCAATTCACTATTAATGTTCTCAATTGTGATCTAATTTTCTGAAGATTTTCACTTATATTATGTCATATAAAAAGAGATAAAAAGAGAAGTTTATGACATCACTGTTTCAAACAAAACATTTGTTTTTATATATATTTTTATTATTACTCGAAGACAAACACCGGTTAAATAAAAGCGAATGTTTTTCTTCACAATTTAGCCAATGATGTTTCTTCTCTTTTGAATTTTACATTGTTGCTCCAAGGTTATTGATCAAAGTGAATAATAATCTTGTTGCTACAGCTTCATAATCATCACTACTTTCTAATTCTCGAACATCTTAGAGATATTAGATATATATTAAATGACTAAATTTGAATATCTTAATGATTAACAGGCCTTAAGGTATTTCATATCTTAATTTTAAGTCCATATAAAAAATATTATGTGATATTACTTAAGAGGTAAATGTTTTCGCCTGTGTTTCACATCTAATACACCGAATATATTGAATAATTTTAAAATAAAAAGAAGAAAAAGGAGATTAAATTATAGCAACAAAAATAAATATCATTTTATCAATAAAATGAAAAGTAAAATACTCAGGGAATTAGTAATTAAAGTAAAGTCACAAAAAAGCAAAGTAATCCCAAAATGAAAGTGCACTTTGATAATTAGACACCAAAACTGAGGTTAGTATACTTTTTGACGACCAAATTGAAGTTTTAATAGAAGTACTAGCTAATTATTATGCTTTTTAGATAGTTTACTAAAATTCTCTTTCTTGTTATCAATTATTTTATTCTATTTTTCTGAGACATTTCAGTATTTAGTTTTTGGTATTTAATTAATTTTGTTTAATAAAAGTTTATTTTTATATATTTTGGAATTTAATTTAAAAACAATTTATTCTGTTTTTTGATGAATTGTTTCTATACATAACTTCTTATATGACCGGAATATTTAATATATGAAAATTTGTTCTTGATTAAATATTTCTCTCTCTCTCTCTCTCTCTCTCTCTCTCTCTCTCTCTCTCTCCAAAAAAGCAATTAATGCTTTGACTCCTGGTATTTAAAACGTGTGACGATTAAAATGTACCCAAAAATTATGTGATCCCCGAATAGAGTATAATTTTGAGACATGAAAAGCAAATATCGATTGAGTGAGAGATGCCTTCGGGTCGCGCGAGCCTTCACTGAAAAACTAATGTAAACGTCTTGCGCTCAGTCGTCACTGCACTCAGAATCGATCAATGCTTTAGATTAGTGGATGTGTCGAACTAACACAATATGACTGACGAGAAATGGAAGGGCCACTGCCTTCTAAGCAGCTCTACTGTTTGCCACTGGATTTTAAAAAATAAACTTTTGGAGATCTTTAAGCCAATAAAACTGATGGCCACTCATATTAGAAGTCTGAGTGAAAAAATCTGTTTTGTTGGGTGTGTTTTCATCTGGGCTTTGGTCTGATAAGAATGAGTTTCTTTTTATTTTTTGTTTAGTCAGTCGTCTGCTATCCATTGGAGTCTCTCATTATTTTAGTAAAAAGTTATTTAGATTTCTAACAGATTTATAACTATAAGCAAACGCTAACCAAAACAAGAGATGAGCGCTTCTGATCAGACAAAATAAAAAAGTACTGATTATTTTGAGCCTAAATGCTAAGAACTACTTATTTTCCAGTGGCAGTGCTGCTTACCTGAACACAAACAACTGATTACTAACAATCGCCAGAACCAACGCCTACCTTTCCATTTTTTCTTCGCTACTCTTATAAATTGTATTTTTGAAAATTGAAAATTTTGTTTCTTTTAGTTTAGTTTTTGCGTTAAACACTTTATTCAACAAAATTTATGTCTTCTGGATATTCGGGTGTGAATTTAAATGAGGCACAGAATATATTTATAAACAGTACAGGTCTGGGACTAATAAATGCACTCAAAATGAGATTACAGACAATATAATCGATTGCTTTTCTATTGACTTATATTTATATGAAATATCTTACTGTGAATGCAATTTTGAATCCGACAGAAATAAGAAGAATAATCTGTGATCTGTTTTATCACATTTAATGATCATTTAAAGTCTGAAACAATTTTTAAATTGATATTCGATTTTTTGAATGAATTCCAAATCAGTTCAATAAATTTAACTAAATATTAGCCACTCTTTTAAAACCTATTTTCCGATTCCTTTTCTTAATAACAGATGTTTTAGCACAGAATTTGGGTGCAGTTGTATTCATGAATAGCTATTTTTTAAGCCAAGGATTTGTCTGTAAAACTTGAATTAATTTTTGTTCACTTCAATTGGATCTTAGAATAAATATCCAAGAAGAAAAATAAGTTAAGCTCATTAACCAGTGATTTATATATTTAAGGCATACATATATGAAAATCAAAGGACAGGGAGAAAGAAATAGAGAAATGGAAAAAACGAATTCCATTATTCAAATTGTTTGCAATTAAAGTCATTTTTGAAACCAATAAAATAGATTTTTATCGTCCGAAAAGGTGTGCAATGCTTTTAAATACCACTCCAATCTCTATTGATTTCATATTACTTTTCCATTTTTTTTACTTCTTGAACGTCAAGTGCGACTATTCTGTTGCCCTGTCCTTTGAAGACAGAGTCCTTCTTATTTTCAATGCTTTTAGTTAAATGTCATAAACCTTTTGCTAAAAGACTGCATTCATTCTTAAGATTCGGTGGCAATAGTTTTGTGCAAAAGTTTATTTAAGAGACGAGAAAAAAGGAGAGTCTCTTAAATATGGTTAACTCTGTCGTTAGTGTTAACTTTGAAGACTCTGTCCTTCCATTTGGTACTCATTCATGCGATACTCGTTTAGTGATTCTTGTATTCAATATATTCATATCAGAGCTATTGTCCTAAGAATAGGGTCATAGAGTGACGCAGGGGTTCCTTCCTTTTAAATGGTAGTCCGTATGAGAGATTCTTAATAATGTCCTTTTGTTATAGTGTTGTTCACACTTGAATTAATTTAGTGCCCAACTTAAACGTGTGACGAACTTTCTATATGTATGTCCACCACAATGAGAACCGTCCTCTCTGTCCCCCGAAATTTACTCTCAGGTCCGTTAAAAACATCGACGACTACTGAAGTCAAGCCTCGATGGCTCTCAATATATATCGCCTGTCGTGCTGTTACTCTCGGGGCCAACAAATACACAATAGACCAGTGCTTGTGAACAGTTTCACTGTCAAAGACTAGAAACCAAATGTTACCGAAGAATAGTAGTCAATGAATGGTTGAGTTTCGGCGAAAAAAAACTTTATTTTTCTTTTACTCAATTCAACACTTGTTTCCTATTTTGTATTTCCAGAAATTTTTGTTCACAATATCCACTCCAATACTTGACTTCCATATGAAATCCATACTATTCAGTGTTCATGTCTTTATGATATTTAATGAACAGTTATTGTGATTAATGGTTCTTAAATTGATCTTAAATTTTAAAGAAATGTTTCGAACATTTTATTCCATTAAAATTTGTTTATTTTTGTTTCAAAACATTAAATCATACAAAATCTCATTTGAATTTAGAAATAATAATAAATCTAAATTCAAGTGAACTATATATTGAAGAAAAAATTGCTTTTAAAACAATTTTCATAACGAAAATAA
>JAQGBR010000202.1:0-16203 GCA_034698525.1 Achipteria nitens | reverse complement strand
CTCTCCTGGCAATCGGAACGACCACAGGAACTGACGTAACGCCTGAACCAGAATTAAATTTGTGAAGTCATGTAATTGGAATCTTTGTCGTCATCGGTGTTGGTATGGCTGTAATCATCGCGTTTTCGGGTGTGATATATAATGATTACCCAAATAAATGAGGTCAGGACTATACAGACAAACACTGCGATCACAATAATGCCTATCGTTTTACCCTCTTCTGAGAACAATGAGTTTAGTGTAAAGCTGTCGTCCCCTTTGAACATATTATCATTTGAACTGATCGATGGAATTATATCCAGATATGTGGTATCGCTGGCAGTGCCCAAAATATTAGACATTAGACAGGAATACTCGCCCTCATCGGCAGGGGTTGTCTTTACTATAATTAATAGTTGATTGTCAGCAGTGAAGAAGTGTCGTTCAGTAGTTATGATAGGGCCGCCATCTTTAGTCCATCGAAGAGTAGGCTTAGGACTACCCGAAGCCATACATTCGATGACAGCAGTCTCGCCAGCGATGGCCTCCTTATCGGTCATCGGTTTGACAAAAGTTGGCACTTCTAACACATTGAGGTAAGCGCTAGAGGTCTGAGCGCCGGCATCATTAGTGGCCGTACAGGTATAGAGTCCCATATCTGATACTTTGACCTCAACAATGAAAAAGACATCGTCCGCAGGCATTACATGCATACGGCGTTCCATCGCTGCGGGAAAGTTGTCTCCGCCATCCTTTTGCCACGAGATCTCAGGTAAGGGCTGTCCTCTGGCGGCACATTCCAGTCGTGCAGTATTTCCTACTTTAACGGTCACATTGGAAGGGGTTTTAGTGAAGACCGGCATTACGTGAACATTGATTTTGACTTTATTTGTATAAACTGTTCCAAAATTATTTGAAGCAATGCACTGATACCGACCCTCTTCTTCATCTTCAATACGAGTTAAGTGCAAATTTCCGGTATATTCGGTGACATTTCCGTTGCGGACATTCGCCAAAGTCTCTAAAAATATGTTTCCATTGGAAGCGTTCATTATTTGATTGTCTTTACGCCATTGAAACTGCATTGGATGAGGACTACTGGATGAGGCTCTACAGGAAAGGGTCATATTATCGCCTTTAAGAGCTGTCAACGGCTTATCTCCGAATTGTTTAAAGTCGTCGATTAAATAGGGTTTCAAATAGTCCTGACATATGAACTCTTCGGGATTTGCCACAAGAAGTGACAGATTGGCGATACGTTCCGGATGTCTACACTTTGCGTCTATTGTTTTCAAATATATAGGACTCGAATTCTTGAGCAATAGTGGCAACCATTTGAGAGTACAGTCGCACAAGAGATCAGTTGTATTGAGACGCAATTCTTGTAACTTTTTCAGCCATTGGAACGACTGTTCTTGAATTGAAGCAATCGGATTGTCATTCAAGTCAAGGGTTTCCACATTTGTCAGACCATTGAATGTTCGCTTTGATATTGACTTTATATAATTGAAGGACAGACCTAAGCTCTTGAGTTGATCTAAACCTACGAACGAACCGCTCGAGTCTTCGATAGTCCACGAAATCTGATTGTGATTTATCTGTAAGTCTTGTAATGCAGACAACGAACGAAAGGCTGAGTCATCGATGAAAGAAATCCTATTGTAGTCGAGTGTCAAATATTGCAATGAATGCAATCGACTTAATGTCTCTTTGCTTATGGAGTGAATCCGATTGTGAGACAAATCTAATTCCATTAATTTACTGGAGAACTCCCATCCGTCGCCATCGATCTCTTCGATGTGGTTATGACTGACAATTAGCTGATTGAGTGACGCCAACCCATAGAGCCATCCCTTTCGTATTGCAGTCAGATTATTGTGGTCTAAATATAAGAACTCAATGCGATTGAGTCCCCAAAAAGTGCCGTCAAAGAGGTTTATCAACTGATTCTTTCGTAACTTCAATATCTGCAGCGATTCCAAGCCGTGAAACGCCAGTCCTTCCAATGACTCTAAACGATTGCGACTCAAATCTAATTCTTTGAGAGCCGACAACTTTCTGAACAATTCTTTAGGAATGGAAGAGATCTTGTTTTTGGATAAACGCAAGACTTCTATTTGCGTTAAATTGTCGAATGAGTTCTTCTCAATACTAGAGATCCTATTATTGGCAAAACTAATTGACGTCAATTGTGCGGATCTGTTAGTCAAGAATGTGTTGGGAATAGTTGTCAACAGATTATTACTCAAATCAATTGACTGAAGACTTGTGTATAAATCAGTGCTCACTTCAAACAACGAGTCTATACTATTGTGATGTAATACTAATTGTTTTAAATGTATTAAACCATTCAATTGTGGGAATTGTGTCAACAAATTGTTGTTTAATTTCAAGTCTTGTATCGGATTTTCCGATTCGTTTGTCTCTTCGTTTATAAATAAGTTTTTATTCAATTTCTTTATCTGAGTGTGACTTAAGTCCAGTCGATATAAATTCTTGAGACCATAGAAGACATTGTTTTCGATGTTAAGCAACGGATTGTGAGATAATTCTAATAATTCACACCATTTGGGGATCGGTTGCGGAACATATGACAGACGACGGTCTGAACAGTCAACTAATGATCCCAAACAGGAACACACTTTTGGACACAACTCATCTGATGAGAGACATCG
Source organism: Achipteria nitens (assembly GCA_034698525.1). Taxonomy (NCBI): domain Eukaryota; kingdom Metazoa; phylum Arthropoda; class Arachnida; order Sarcoptiformes; family Achipteriidae; genus Achipteria; species Achipteria nitens. The sequence continues at coordinate 13,549 of JAQGBR010000202.1, read as the reverse complement.
GGTGATAACCAGAAACAACAATAATAATAACGATTTTGACATCTCTTCAGACCATAGTTTGACAAATAATCCCAAACTATCGCTCTTTTAGTTAACAAAGAAATCAAAACAAATAACTCTGCCTTCAGTGCCCGTAATGGAGAGGTTTGCCCTTATATGACAGAGCATTAGCTCAAAGTTCACAATAATACTGCTTAAAAAAGGTACAAGTTTACTTTTCATATAATATATATATTACGTTTAAAAACTTTATTTTAGAGTTAATTTGTTTGACATTATTATTATTAGATTAGAAATTAGACATTTTAATTGATAATTAATTAGTTGATGTATGCCTGGATACAACTTAGTTTCATCTTTCTAATTAAACTTAATTGCTTACAACCTTTTATTTGATTGAAGAAATGTGTTTGTTTAGTTTTTAAATTAGTTTAATTCCTATTCTTTATGATATAAGGGGAAAGCTGTCCAATAGAGGCCTGACAACAGATAACAGATTATATGAATAGATATTTGTCTGCATTGAAAGGGCCGGCAATGAGTTGATAAACAAGAGTTTTGAGAGAAAAATAGTGTGAAGTAATTAAAGACATTATTCCTATGACTCAAAGGATACGATATTTTAGACTAACATTGCATTACATTTAAGGCGTATTTGATGTCAAATAATAATTTGCAATAAATTTTAATTTAATTCAATTAAATATATTAAACATTTTAATGATTTCCTAATTTAATCCAATTTTAAATAATATAAAGAACTTTTGATCACTACTATTGTGTTATTATTAGTTCAATGTCTGTGATATTAAGACGAATATTCAAAACATAAACAAAAAGTAAATCAAATTAAAAAACACAATATTTTTGTTATTAAAACCTCTTATTGTCGACAATCTGTTTATACATTGATTTTTAATTAAAAATTAATATCAAATAATTATCGCAATTAATAACTAGTTTTTATTAATTAGTGTTTTGTTTAATAATTAATTTGTAATCAAATTTTTTGGATAAATAATAGTCTTCTCGCAAATCATGAAAACCAGTTTAATATTAATACAATTGTCAGACATATTGTGAGACATATTTTGATAACAATATTAATGAAATCCACTCTCAATCTAATCATTGAATTGGAAAATGTCTGCAATTATTGATGAAAACAATATCGAAACCAATGGCAGACCAGAAGACGTGCCGCAAGAGTTGAATGAAGAGTTTGTAACCAATGGTGACGTCAAAGCCACTGATGAATCGATGGATACTTCTTCGCCAATCACTCCATTATCTGGTCATTTGTCGAACAGTCTGTCGGCACCGAAGAGCTCATGGCTTTTAAGACTATTTGAGTCAAAACTGTTTGATATGACGATTGCGATCACATATTTATTTAAATCAAAAGAGTCCGGAGTCTTGTCTTATATCGGGAACCGTATGTTCACATTCGGTGACACAGAAGTGGACTTTTATTTACCACAACTGATAACACTTTATATACATCACAACGAAATCGCGGAATCACTTCATCCGTATTTAGTGAGTCGTTGCAGAAATAGCGCTCATTTGTCACTTCAATTGGTTTGGCTTTTGAACGCCTTCTGCAACGACACTGTCTATTGTTCGGCAGCCATTCCCAAACCCTCCACATCCAGACGTAAATCATTAGGCCTTAAACTAAGAAATTTAATTCTATCCGAAGAATTGCGGCCAAAACAGCAACGGTTACAACAATTACAGACCCAAAGTAATACCACTCCTCACGAATGCATTCATAATAAGAACAGACATTTAAATATAAATAATTGTATTCATAACTCAAGTGTTGTAAACAATAATCAAAATTCAAGTAATTTTAATCAACAAAATATCAATTCCTGTAATGAATACTCCATTCAAACAAAATATCACAACAAAACCCATCAGCGCTCTTATAGTGACTTTAGTTACAATCAGTCCCTATCTCTCCGAACTGCTGGTGCACTACGACCTCCCGGCTCCTCATCAATGATGTCCAGTAATGGCAGAATTAGTTTAGGAGACCTGACCTCTGGCCGAGCTTTCGATAACGGATGCGTTTGTTTTAATAATTGTTTGAACGTTTGCACAGAACTGTTGTGTCAAAGAACTCAATGCCATTGTGGTGCGCCCCGACTCACCGCTGAGTACGAGTTCATCAAATGTCTTATAAATATTGGTCTTCGATTACAAGCGGTTCCTACAAAAGAAGTAAAATCGCAACGACTTATCGCTGAACTCTTGCAGTTAAATATCAATCTTCCGGCGCGAGTATGGCTTCCCATTTACGATGTGCCGCATATGATAGTACGGGTGCCGCCACAGGCGGCTGTTCTTCTCAACTCCAAAGATAAGGCCCCATATCTTATATGTGTTGAAGTGATAGAAGTCGACGACATTAACTCCACTCCAATCCCTATCAAACAGAATAACATTACTTTAAGGCAAACAAAATCTGAGGAAAATTTAGTAGAATTCGGACAAAAGGCTAATAATAACAATAATAATAAGATTAACGGAGAGACCACTAAAACAATGACTCGAATCGCCAGTTCTAACGTGATATTGTCGTCATACCCCTCCGTTTTGGATGACTCTGACTGTTGGACCTCAGAAGACGATGAGGTCTCCAAACAGTACAGACTTCGGATGCGATCTTATGATAAGGACACGATATCTCAGTTATCACAGGACTCATCTACCAGTGCAGACAACGCTCACCCAATCTTTGTGGCAGCGGGTGATATCAGACGTCGTTTAAGTGAAACAATAAATGCCCCGAAAACTACATTTGCCCGCTGTCCAGAAGATCCGTCTGCGGCTGCCCTTAAAGAGCCCTGGGATGAAAAGGTCAACAGAATTCGTGAGTCCTCTCCTTTTGGACACTTACAGAATTGGAAACTATTGGCAGCTATTGTTAAATGTGGCGATGATTTACGCCAAGAACTGATGGCTTACCAGCTATTGGCCGCTCTCCAGAAGATTTGGGAACAGGAAAGGGTTCCTCTTTGGCTCAAACCATACAAAATTCTGGTGACTTCTGCTGAAAGCGGTTTAATTGAGCCCATCCTCAATACAGTGTCTTTACATCAGATTAAAAAACACTGCAAACTATCGATTTTGGAATATTTTATCAAAGAATTTGGTCCTCAAAATAGCGAACAATTCCTTACAGCGCAGAGAAATTTTGTGCAGAGCTGTGCCGCCTATTGTATTGTTTCGTATTTGATTCAAGTGAAGGACAGGTATTCAATTAGATTTGTCTATCATTTGATGTAATCAATATTCAAACTCTTTTATAGACATAACGGAAATATATTACTCGACTCCGACGGACACATAATTCATATCGATTTTGGTTTTATTTTATCGAATTCACCCAAAAATCTGGGTTTCGAGAACTCTCCCTTCAAATTGACTCAAGAATTTGTTGATGTAATCACTTAATTGTTAACTCAAAATAAGTTTTATTTAATTTTGGAGTTGTTTCAGGTTATGGGAGGTCTGGGGAGTGATATGTTTGAGTATTTCAAGATTCTTATACTCCAGGGTCTGATAGCGGCCCGAAAACACAACGAAAGGATTGTCACATTAGTGGAGATCCTGCAGGCGAACAGTCAACTGCCCTGTTTTAACAACGGAGCCTCTACTGTGAAATCGCTCCGCGAGCGCTTCCATATGGGTTTGACTGAAGAACAGTTGCAATTACAGGTGGACTCAATGGTCGAGTCCTCAATGCATTCTCTAACGACTAAACTCTATGACGGCTTTCAATATCTGACGAATGGAATCCTTTGATATTTAAAAATATGTTGTATTCAAACCTTTAGAATAATTATCGCTTTTTTAAAACTAATTTTTATTAAAAAGAAAGTAATTTAAAACAAATTTATATTATTTTTTGCGCCAAAAAATTATGTGCATTAAAAGGCAAACTCATAACTGTTTGACTAATTTTTTATATTTAATGACAATTTAATTGTCGTTTTATTATTCAAATGAATTTATGTGTAAAATAAAAATTCTATCCTTTAATCGGAATAATATTTTAAATTATTATTAAATATTTTTGTTTGCATTTTATTTAATTTTTTCGGTTATTATTGTATTGAAATTTAATGAATAACCAAAAGTTGATAATTAATTCAATTTTGATTTAGTAATAATAGACAGTTCAACATAACCAAGCTCCAATTTAGCTATCAATCGATTCAAAGAGTTAACAAATTGAGACAATTTTCTGACCCCTCTTTAAATTAAGAATAGTTTAATAATTTTTAAATGAATTTATTTAAAACAAATTGTTATTTAATAATAATTTATTCGTCAAATTGTGATATCAGTATATAATGAAATCTTAAGACCAATAATTGGATAAATGAGTTATTTTTGATAAAAAATTAATTTATTTAATAATTTGTTTATATTTTAGGTTTAATTTTTGTGTCAACAAATGAATGGCAAATAAATCAAAGAACTGGAAAACTGAATGAATGGCTAAAAGTGTTTATATTTCATCGACAAAATCACACATAAGTGCATCCAATTGATAGATATTATCTCCAGAAGTTGTGTCCAAACCATTAATGTTTTGAAAATCGTTTTCATTATTATCTTTGTTTAGTGAAATGGTTTCACTCGTCTCTTGTTTTATGTTAATCGAAGGGTTGAGTGTCTCCTCTGTTATCGAATTGATGGCAATAGTAATCAAATCATTGACTCTATCGATCTGTTTGTTAAGTCTGGCGGTGGTCTCAAAACGTTGTCTTTTCTGTGACTGCATTAAGACTCTAATTGATTCCCTGGCCTGATGTGGACGGAGTTCATTGATTAGATGGTGAAGAGTTATGAACAACAGCTGAATGTCATTACACTTCTCTTCCCGTTTATTAGTGTCCGGACAACGAACTAAAACGTCTAAAATGTCCAAAAAGTTTACTAAAATCGAAGCATTGATTTTCTTCAGTTCCCTTCTGTGGTCGTATTCACGAGGATATAGTCTTCTTAAGCCTTGAGACTCAAGAGAACGGATAATATGATCGTCGATTGCAATGGTCTGACCAAACATTGAGTACTGGCCATCGGTAATAGGCTTAGGAGGTGTCGGACACATATGATTGACCACATTCTCATCGGTAAACATATTTATATACCTCATCGGAGGTAAAGGAAACACCGAAGAAGTGGTCACCGGTTGGGATGACTCGGATGCCATTATTGTTGATATTTAGTCCTCTTATTATTGTTTACAATAATATTGAACTCAAAAATAGGGGCAAAATATTCAATAGATTTTCATTACGTATTTGACACACAATTTGTGTCTAAAAATCAAGTTTTAAAAAACCAGAAATTATTTGAATTTTCAAAAACTAAACTCTTATTTATTTGAGTCTATTATTAATGATTAGATTTGCTTAAAATATTCACATAATTTTGATAAATTGCTTAATAATAATAGTATTATAAACAAATAACTTTCAAAACATTGTTTGCGTATAATTAATGTTTGAAATGTTTTGGGTTTTAGTGTAAATCAAAAGAGTGTATCACTGGAGACAAGCAATGCATGCAATGGAGGCGTTGTCTCTGCTGTGACTCTGAGTGAGTGTTTGATTCAATACTGTGTTGTGTTTGGAAAGTCTGTAGAGTTTTGTTGTGTTTGTGTTTACACTTTAAGCCACTGATTGTTATCGCATTTCAATCAAATCAAATCACTGACAGAAATAAACCTAAAATTGTTATTCAGTTATGTTTTTATGAGTTACTCATTGAATGAACAAAAGTGTCGTTAAAATCCAAATGAATTATTGGTTTATTATTTCATATCCTTTGCGTTAATGAGACAAAAGTTTGCATTTATTTATATAATTGTTTATCAAATGAGTGAATATTTTCATTTCAATCAAAACTTATTGTCGATTAAATTACATTAAAAACTGTTTGCTTCGAGTCTTTTGGTCTCAATTTGTTTATTCAAAGTCTTATTTGATTGAAGTGTTGTAAGCAATGCCGGCATTGATTAGTGTCAACGAATTTGTCACCGAAACCAAGGATGACATCAACTCTCCGACCACTTCGGCCTTTGTCTCCCGTATGTCTCAGTGCAGACAAACTGTGGCCACTTTGGAAGAGGTATTGACCACTGACTTAGTTTTAAACATAGGGTTATATTATTTCATTTGTTACCAGAGTTTGGACTTCGATAGGGACGGGTTGACTAAAATGAAGAAAGCAGTCAAAGCCATATACAACGGCGCAAACGGTATTTATTATCTCATATCAAGTCTTGAGTTTTGCTTATCTGATATAATATGCCTTTAAGTTAACTCTTATTATAATTTTTAATTAATTTATTGTTTATAAAAGAATTATAACATAATATTAGATAATATCAGATAACAGTTCGTTAGGATTCAGGTCTTAAGGGGTTTTCAGTTATAAAATTCAATTAAATCTAATCTAAATATCAGAGCAAAAACACTCCGAAAACCCTATTCTTCTTATTCTTTTGGAAAAAACAAATTTTAAAATTTATTGCATTTTGTGTCTCATCTAAACATTCATAATATGTTTTGAGAAGAAAAACCAGTTATAGTTCGGCCGATAGTCTCATCAATTAATTATCCCAAAGATTTCTATACTATTTTATTCTTATTTATTACTTATTCACTCAGTTTTATGTGAAAATCAATTTTTTTTTGTTTTTCTGTCGACAAATAACTCGAAGACAAATGATTTGAATAGAAAAAAAATAATGAATTCCTTAGTTTTTTAGCGGTAATGCAATCAATTTAAGAGGTACTCCTATTTTTCCTCTCTTTTTTCATCAATCGTTTAACTTTTCTTATTCTTCCTGTTCTTAAATGTTATCTTTTTTTGGTTTAGTTGTGATCTTAAGATAGAATTTCTGTCAATAGATTTGAGTTATTCCAGACTCTGAGCGAACATTAGACCAATTAATTAAATAGAAGACTGTTTTTGTCATTAATGTAATGGAATTAAAGAGTTAATCAAAACTTTTATTTCTAATCCAAAGCACATATCGATAATGAGGTCTATTTATCGAAAGCGTTGGAGAGATTGGGCGCTAACGCAATGACCAAAGACCAGGAACCAGATATCGGCGCAGCGTTTATCAAGTTTTCTATCGTTACTAAAGAGTTATCGGCTTTAATGAAAACATTGGTTTGTATTCAGTTGTTATTTCCTGTAATTATATTCTATTTCTTCCCTAAAACACCTGATCCCCCAAAGAATTTGATAAATTCTCATAAAATTACTGAAATATAAAACGATATTCTCAGAGACCGAACCCAAGTCTGAGAAAAATAATTATCAGTGAAAAAACTATTCAACACTTGAGGCCAACATATCTATTGATTAATTTTTTTTTCATTGAAAAATATTAGTTCTTAATATCCCATAGTTTTTGAGTTATATTGTCTTCAAATTTGACTTTAAAACTGTTGAGAAAAGTAGTGAAACTGGTTTTTGAAATCAATTTAATTGAAAAATAATACAATTTTATGCCTCTTATCATAATATCATCGATACTCTAATTTTTGAATAATTTCTCAATAATTCTTTCGAAGGAAATGTAATTAATATTTTGAAATCATTGCCAAAATGTTTATTACTTTTAGATTTTGTTTATTAAAAAAACAATTTTCTATAAGTTTTTTCTATAACTAAAAGAAAAATTATTATTCAATTCTCGTTTAAAAAAATTAATTTTATCCTAAAGTGTAGCAAATTTTTGATTAATTTAAAAATTATTCTGAATTTTATTTTACAATTTTTGAAAAGTTTTTTTCGTTACTTAATGTTATTTTAATTAGTCTTAAATATACCTTAAAATTGAATGTCATTTTTAATTGAAAATCAAGTTTTACTCATTTATTCAGAACTGAATTATGAAATTCTGAAAAAATTAATATAAAATCACGTTTTCATTGAAAAACTGTTTTTAGAATCGAATTACACTTTAATTTAGTTATAATTACTAATTAGAGACAAAAATAAATTAGTCATTAAATTAGTGTTAAAAATTAAAAAGCAAAAAAGTAAGTGTACCTGCCAGGTTTCGAACCTGGGACTTTCTGCGTGTTAGGCAGATGTGATAACCACTACACCACAGGTACCACTTCTCTCACTTTCAACTTATCTGTGCTCTGGTTGTCAGTAATATTATTGAAGTTATTTAAAGGAATTATCATTTGATTTGTTAGTTAATTGAGTTTTAATACATTTCAGATGCAAAACCTCCACAACATTATTATGTTTCCATTGGATAATGTCTTAAAGGGTGACCTCAAAGGGGTTAAGGGAGACATTAAAAAGCCCTTCGATAAGGCCTGGAAAGAGTATGAGACCAAAATCACTAAAATTGAAAAAGAAAAGAAGGCACAGGCTAAAGAGGCCGGTCTTATTCGCACTGAAATAAGTGGCGCCGAAATTGCCGAAGAGATGGACAGAGAGAGGAAAGTGTTTCAGTTGCAAATGTGCGAGTATTTAATCAAAGTTAATGAAATCAAAACTAAAAAAGGAGTCGAATTACTCCAACATTTAGTCGAGTACTATAACGCTCAGACCAATTATTTTAGAGATGGCCTCAAAACTATAGAACACTTTAACGGTTATATTAGTGAACTGTCCGTCAAATTACAGAAAATACGTCAAAAACAAGAGGACGAACGTAAAAATCTGTTAGATTTGAGAAATCTTTTGAAAAGTTCAGCCAATTTACCCGAAAATACCAATTCTAAGGATTCAAATATCAATAGCCTGTCCTCTAATGAGCGTAAGGACGGTGTGACCGGTTATAGTCTGCATCAAATGCAGGGCAACAAAAATTATGGCTATTCAAAAGCGGGTCATTTATTAAAGAAATCTGAGGGCAAAATGCGTGTAAAGGTGTGGCAAAAGAGGAAATGCGAAGTAAAGGACGGTTTCCTATATATCTATCATTCGGACGAAACAAAGTCTCCGACAAAAGTCAATCTCTTAACCGTTCAAATAAAAGCAGTTCTCGACGACAAGAAGGCATTCGATTTGATATCTTATAACAGGACGTATCACTTCCAGACTGAAGATGAGACGGAGACAGAGGCCTGGACTTCAGTGCTTATCAATTGTAAAGAGGGCGCACTTAAGAAAGAATTCGATAATAATAAATGTTTGGCCACTAATGAACAGAATTTTCAAAATTATGAAAACCAAAGTTTAAAGGAATTACAACAGAATATTATTCAAGATGTGGAACGACTGCCTGGAAATGACCGGTGCGTTGACTGTAACTCAACGAAGGACCCGACGTGGCTGTCCACCAATTTTGGCGTTTTAATCGTTAGTATTTTAATTGAATTTGTTTTTAGTTTTTACTAAATAAGATTGAATTAATGTCCAGTGCATTGAATGTTCGGGAATACATCGGGATATGGGTGTTCACGTCTCACGTATTCAATCACTAACTCTGGATAATATCGGAACGTCTCAACTACTTTTGGCGCGAGTCATGAGTAATACCGGTTTCAATGATATAATGGAAGCGACTCTAAGTTCAACATCAAAGCCCACTCCAAACAGTTCTATGGATACGAGAAATGCATTCATTAGAGCTAAATATATAGAAAAGAAATATATAATCAAAACATGTAGTGATGAGTCTGACCTGAGAGCAGATCTCGAACACGCAGTTCTTTCTCGTCATTTACTCCAATTATTGCAGGCATTCTCTGAAGGGGCAGACCTAACATGGATTTTGCCGAGTGGTACCAACGATGAAACTGCTCTACACTACGCAATAGCACAGGAAGACGGGACGAGTCTTCATATCGTAGACTTTCTGATCCAAAACAGTCTTAATCTGAATAATGTCGACAAATTGGGAAACACTGGTCTTCACTATTGTGTTCTCTACGATAAGAGCGAATGTATGAAACTATTGCTCCGATCCAACGCTAACATCACTATTAAGAACAACGACAGGAAAACAGCACTCGATTTGGCAAAAGAAAGATCTAATCACAGACTCATTGAATTGGTATACAATTTGTTTGGCTTTTATGTCCATTAATTTGATTTTATTGTTTCAGTTGGAGAGCGCCGCTCAGAATAAGAAAATTTTATTTGAAAATGTATTTTTAGATCTGAGTCTACAGCCCTGTGAAGACCCGTCAACTGATTTTAGTGATGAAGACCTCACAGAAGATAAGGTAAGAATCAATTCCTAAGCTTTTCTTATCTTTTTATTGTCTTAAAAACATTATTTCGATTAAATTTGCTGTCCTTTCCATTAATTGTCTGATCAGTTGATTAAAACTGGGATCCATTCAACGGATTGGTTAGTGAACGGCACTAACGATAGAAAGAAAAGACTGGTTAACGGCGACCAACTCTGGCGCCCGACTTCTAAAAACTATTTATCTGACGATAATTATAAAAACTTCTACTCTTATGATCGCTTGCCTTTCCCTTCGGTATTAAAAACTAGAATTTTCTAATTTCTGTCTTCAGTTTTATTGCTTTGTTTGACAACACTTTTGTTTGATTTGGTTTTGATTTCATTTTTATTTGATTTTAATTTAATTTTTATGTGATTTATGACTGAATTTCATTAATTTCTTAAATTAAATTGTTTTCAGCAAAACGTGAATCAAACTTATCAGCTGTCAGTTGATAGGCGTTCCCGTCCGTCAAGTGTTGTCGGCAGTGAATCGCCTTCGAGTAAATCCAGCGATAGTTTCAAACATCCAAACGCTAAGACAGTGGCCATACTGTCAGCTCAACATAGAAATAGTTTTAAAAAGCGATCGGCACCGGCTCCGCCTCCTAAAGATGATGACAGCAGTAGTAGTAATAACAGTACGTCTGCTAAGAATCATAACCGAACGTCTTCTGATTCGGGACAGACATTCAATTCATTTAAACCCAGTCATTGGCGTAACGTTTCTGCAGATTATACTAATGACAGCACCGGTTATGAAACCAAATCAATATCCAGCATAAGAACTAATCCTCAGTCGGTGTCTGTATTTGTATCCGACAATAAAACCGCTCAACCACTGTATGCTAGTATTCAGAGGCCACGATGTGCTCCTCCATCAGCGCCCGACCCAAACTCATTAAGTAATTGTCATTCAATCGAAAGCATACCATCGATTTCCTCAGAGTCTGAAGAATGTGCCAATCGTTCTCATATCGTACATCCCGTTCCTCCCCCGCGAAGGGTTAGTTCTCTTAATTGTCAGACGTTTTCTAATCTTTGAATTAATATTATTCGCAGCGAAACGAAAGTTTAAAACCCAGACGTTGTTTGGCTTTATATGATTGCGATGCGGACAGAGAGGACGAACTGGCCTTCACTGAAGGAGAGATTATTCTGGTTATCAACGATGTCACCGATGATGACGAATGGATGGAAGGTATGATAGAGGGTCAGCCTCAAAGACGAGGTGTATTTCCTGTTAGTTTTGTGCATTTCCTCAATAATTGAATTTTTAATATCAAAAGTTATTTATATTTAAAACATTTATTAATATATTATTTAATTTTTGAGAAAACATTTAGAGAATAGACTACAGACTATGCAATGATTTAAATTTAAATTTCAAAAATCAGGTTTTCCTCACATTTCTAGTCACAAATTCAGTTAAAGCTATGAAAAAATGATTTGTTTTGAACCTATCATTCCTTTAAAATATGTATTTAATGTTCAAATACTCATTATTTGCTTTTCTTATAATTCTATTTATAATTATTGTATAAATTCAGACGTAAAACACAATTTGTATAACAATTTTAAGGACTTGTCTATTGTCTACACTTTTTCTTATGACTATTAGATTATTATTATGTCTTTTAATATAATAATTGACTGCTTTTAAGTGCTTTTTATCGTTATTTGTCGACAACCGATAAGTTTTAGTTTTAGGCAAAAATTAATCTTAACTTTATATCAAATGATCTCATTTTCAATAATTCCAAACATTCATTGAACTGATTTTCAATTATATAAACCATTTTTATTAGAGTTTAGTTGTAATTCATAGGCATTTCATACTAATCTATGATTTTATTGACTTATTTTATGAAATCAGTGCAGAAATCCTTAGAAAATAATCCATTAAATCGTTTCAAATATCAAGAGTTTATCGATTGTCGAAAAATACCGATAAATATATAGAAAAACATTGAAATTATGTTAAAACAAAAAGTGTTTAAAATATTGTTAAGAATTCTTTTGTTAAGATTTCCCTCAAATCATGAAAATAAAGACAAAGCAATGGCTCAACAAATAGTGAAAAATATATAAAATTAAGAAAATTCAGACTCTTTGGCACCAAATAAATACTAAACAAAACATTTAAACTATATTTTCAGACTTATAAACATTTAATCCTTTTTATCACTGATTTGTTCCGATTGTTGTCTCAATTGTTGTCTTTCTATGACATCAATTGTTCCCAAATTGAGTGCAGCGATAAATCCATGCAAAAGACTGATCAAAGTTTTGACAAAAGCTATTGGAGCCGATATCCAAACAAGTAATGGAATTAAATTCATTTTAATGACGGGAACTGTCGTTGGGATTATAAAATATAAGTTATGGTTAATCACAAGAAATATATTTTAAAAGACTCACTGAATGGTCCGTTTGTAAAGTGCAAGAAATATAGGGCCGCATAAAACAGTTCATTGCCGGCACACATGAAGAATAGGACCGGTCGTGAAGTGTAATACAAACGCATAATTGGATTCTCATTCAAATCAATAGATTTATGACTAGTCTTTCCCAGCATTAGACTCGTCTGCAAATGAATCCAATGACAGGCGATGTCTATAATTAGCGACAATTGGAATAAAAACATGTATTTCGGGTAAAAATTTGACAAAACCTGAAAAAAACAAAATATGTTTTAATTTCAATAATTTTTAATTGAATTTTGTTTTGCTTTTTGTTAAGAGTTTGAGATATTAATTGTCGATTAATTAGGAATTAAAAGCAATTATACCACAATCAGACACATAGTAGCGCACCGGTCAGTCAATTGGTCTAACATTGCGCCGAATTTAGTGGACTGATTGTAACGGCGAGCGGCCATACCGTCAAAAGCGTCCAGAAGTGCCGACGAGATGTAGAAAACTGCGGCCAAAATGTATTGCTTTGGCATTAAGTAAAATGATATCAACGCCAGTATTATTCGCGTGAAACCAATCAAATTAGGGATAAATACAAATATGTTTTCCGCCATTTTATCGATATTTGATTTAATTGTTCACTGATTTCAGTCAAACACTTCAGTTGTCAACTGTTTAGTCATCCAATGTTTACAATCAATGTTTGCAATAATGTTCACAAAATATGTTACAAATTATTTTTTATATCCCTAAAAATGGATTATTAAATTTAGTTTGTTAGCCAGTTAATTTGATTACAAACTTTAAATCTGATAGATTATTCAAAGTATAATTTGCTAATAAAATATTGTTTTACTCAGTTTTAATTAATATTTTAATAATAATTGTC
>JAQGBR010000201.1:0-16287 GCA_034698525.1 Achipteria nitens | reverse complement strand
TTGTTTTTAGTTTATATTTTGATCTTTAAATTTAAGTAAAGTTAATGATTCTGTTTTCCATATTTTATTTGAAGATTTGCGTGAAAAACAATTTTAATGTAATTATCGATCAATTATTTTATAATGACATAAGAACTGTATATTCTCTCCAATGAATTGTTTTAATAATAATAATAATAATACTATAATAGGAGTCAACTGACAGTGAAATTAATGAAAATTTATTGAGACATGAATTTAAAGTTTAAATTTTGTTTCAGAAGCTCTCAAAAGAAAATCAAAAATAATTTTGAAAAAATGCAAAATACACTTAAAAAGTTTGAGACGAAACACACCAACGAATCCTTAATTGCTATCAATTTTTTACTTCGCGAAGAAGCGGCTAAAGAAGCAAAGTTTGAGTTCGGATCCTATTATTCTTTACTGAAATCGCTTTCATTGGTTGGCATTTATTTTCCAAATTATTCGAAGACTCGTTTCGAACCCTTAAATTTGATTTCAATAGTTTTGATTCACATATTTTTTAATAACAGAATATTTGTTTTATTTTTAAATATCTCTTCAAAGCAGTTCTGGTCTCTTCTCATTGATTTATTGCGGTCTTTGTCCACAATATTTGTGATCTACCAGTTTTTGATTCGACAAAAACTGTTACATAAATGTCTTTATCAGTCTTTACCAGTATTTGAATCCCGAAGAGAACAGAGAGAACATAGAATTGTCGAAAATCTATTCAAAATCCTTACGACAATCGCTTGGATTTATATTTTCACCAGAATTTTGTTAGACTTTCATCTAATTCTGAGTGATTCACAAAATTTTCAAGAATTCATAAAAATTAATTATCATATTTCATGTTTGGGTGAGTTTATCATTAAGTAGTTCTTAAATAATACTAAAATAAAAATTTAATTTGAAATTAAGAGCAAATAAAACTCAATTATGTATTAGTACTGATCAATATTCTGGTCGAAAGAATTTTGATTACCGGTCCTACACTTTTCTCAATACTTTTATATCTATTGCTGTCAATCACTTCAATCAATCACTTAAGACTTTACAATCATTTTTTCAAACAATGTTTTGAGAAAAATATTGTATTAAGTGCTGATCACTTGCGTCGATGGACTAATAATCGACTCAGTCTTCACATTATTATTTCTAATATCCAAAAGTTTATGTCAATTACAGTATTCTTTTGGTAAATATGATTATAAGATCACAAAATTATAATCTTTTGAATTACAATTTTTTTAAAGGTATGGATTATTTTGTTTGGGGTTTTGCGTTGAAGTTCTGGCTATACTTGAGTTAAATAGTTTACCACACAATTGGGTATACCATACAAACATTGCATTGGATTTTGTTTATATGAATGTCTTAATGGTCTCCGTCTCTGTAATCGGCTCTTATGTGAAAGAAATATCTGATAAAAGTGCGTCAATACTCCATAATTATATATCAAGTGGACAGTCGTCTACCGAATGCAAATTTAAACATTGGGCACATATTCTAATTTTGACTCAAACCTGTCCTCAGCTAAAACTTAGTGCGAATGAATTTTTCGATTTAAGCAAAGGTTTAGTCTTTTCTATTTGGATATCAGTCGCCACTTATATACTAATTATAATCTCCTGGAAAGAAGTTCACTGAAAACACTAATAATGAAAATGTTTGCTATATTTTTGGCCTAAATATCGGTTTAAATAAAATATTAAATTCACAAAAAATGTTGAAAACTTTGATAAAATATTACTGAGTCTTATCGGCATTTCCTGTAGCATTAGATAAAAACTTTATATTAAATACAAGGTTGATGAGGGGCCACATGTGCCACATTTTTGTACAGATCAATCTCGCTCTGGAAGAGGAGCTTTAGATTGAGACTCATTCATATTTGATTTCAGTTAAAAACAGTTCTTTTGTACTAATATTGAAAACAAAGATAATTAATCAAAAACACTAAGTTTTGTCAAAATAAAAATATCTGTTGCCCTCTCCCTCTCCCTCTCGTTTAATATGGCACTTGTTTAGGAGTTTAATCAAAAAAACTCTTTTATAACTATAATGGGTTTTTACGATTAAAAATGGCTTCAAACCATTGTCTGACATTCGAGTTTTCTTTGAGATATACTTTTCATGTCATAAACTCAATTGACTAAACTCTTTGTCTTATTCTGTCCCATTTGATGGCGGATCGACCGTCAGTTTTGAGAAAAAAATTAGTTTTAAATACTTTTTGAATATTCAAATGATTTTAATTTTAATAATAAATATTTTTAAATAAAATTTAATTAAATATATTTATAAATTGAATAAAATGATTGAAAGGTATCCCAAAAATCCTTTTTATAATAAAACTATTTATAATCACTTAATACTAATATAAGATTAAAGTCATATTAAATTAAAAATTAATTATAAGTTATGAATGAAATATAGTGTAAATCACATAAAATATTAATCAAATTGATATGAATTGTATTTTCAATTCTAGTCTCATTTGAACTGGTTTTCAATGATTAAACTATCAATTTTTTGTACCATTTATTTAAATAGTAGTCAATACTCATGCAAATCAATTTCATTGAAGTGAAGACTGGAATTATAACACTATTTGAGTGCTATTTTGCTTTAAATGTGAGAACAAATAATTTAAAAACTTTTTACAAAAATGTCTTTCAATCGATTAAATATTTTAATCATTCGATCGAATTATAAGTGAAACCAATTGAATGATTTGTTGACTAAATCAATGGTCAGCCCTTTGCGTGAACACTATTATAATGTTTTCTCATATTTCCCTTTTCAACGAACCTCTTCTCACAGCCAATAAACGGACACTTATGTGGTTTGTCTCCCCTATGAATCATTAAATGGAGCTGCAGTTTATCGTTCCTAAGGAACCTACTCTCACACCCGGGCCAACTGCACCGATACTTTTTCTCTCCGGTGTGTAATATCTTATGAACGGCCAAATCGTGATAACGGGAGGCTCTGAACTGACAGCCCTGGAAATCACATTTAAACACTTTGTCGCCCGTATGTAATGCTTTGTGAACAGTGAGCGCTCGGTTTCGTTTAAATGCTCCGTCACATCCCGGCCCTTCAATTGTTATTTGTATTAAATATTGTTTTTAATTTAAAAAACTGATTATTGTCTTACAGTCGCACTTAAATGGCCTGACATTGGAGTGAGACTTCTTGTGATATCGTAAGCCATCGCTAATAACCAGAAATCAATTATTGAATAATAATTTTAATACAGAAAATAATAACTCACGACGTCGTGAACTTAGCGGTACAGCCCTCGAAACTACACACGAAAGGCTTCTCTCCCGTATGGTTCCTACAAACAAATAGTTTATTATTTAATTTTATATTCAATTTAAGTCAAACCTAATATGATTTTCGAGTTGTTGTTTAGTCAGTCCTCTAATATTTTAATAAATTATGTAAAATGAGTTCAATAAATAAGAGACAAAACATTAAAATTTAAATTATTATTGGAGTCAATGGTTACCTATATTGACATCCGGGCCAATCGCAGGCATACTTTTTGTCTCCGCTGTGGGCCTGTAAGTGGATCTTAAGACCTAATTTGGTTCTAAACATTTAGACAAATATTAATTTAATGAAAACATTTCTTAAAATCGTCGTAAACTACTTGAGCGTTGCGTGACATCCCTCCCAACTACAGGCGTATGCCTTTTCCGATGAATGACTCGATTTCAAGTGAACGTCAAGAGTCGTCGATCGGGCGAATGATTTTTCGCAGTTATCGATCGGACACTTATATGGCTTCTCTCCGGTGTGGGAGGCGTTTATGTGTTCCGTCAATAGCTTTGTTCGTTTGGCCTTCAATTCAAACAAATATTTTGAATAAATTATTTAAAAAACGAATTAATTATTAATCAAAAACATAGAATAGTGTTAAAGGAATACCTGATACCCACATCCAGGCCACGCACACCTCATACTTGTCTTTTTATTGATGGGTTCTTCACAAAACTCATCGCTTGAATGACTAATCTTTTGTTTTTTGAGTCGATTAGTAAATCTTAGTTTTAGTTTTAATTGTTTTTCGTTTTTGTTTTTAATTTCATCGTTAAGTCTATCGATTGCTGTCTTTTGATTCATAACTGATTTGTATTCGGTTTCTAATGACTGTAACTCTTTGTCGGCCGTCCTCTGGACTGACAACAACTTAATGTCGACATAAGTTTTGTATTTCATTAGTATTTCAATAATTTTATTAGCGATCGATAACTCATTCCTCAGGATTTCATTTTCGTTCTTCAATTGTGTTATCTTTTGGTTCTTTTGTCGGACAGTAGTCTTATTCTTATTAACAGAAATCAATTCACTCTTCATTTTCTCGACTTTAGTCTTCAATATTTCAATCTCTTTGTTTGGATCACAAATATCTTCAGTTCTTTTGTTTTGATGTTTGATAACAGTTTTGATGTCATTTTCATTGTTTTGATTATCGTTTAAATTAGTATTTGTCTCAACACTAAAATCGATGTCATTATCACAATAAACGATATCATCATTGCTTGACATCACATCTAAATGAGTGGTCATCTGTTGGACACAACTATCGTTGGGCTCACTCTTCAGTTGATTAATATTGTGATCAACCAATTGATCCGTTTGTGTCTCGAATGTAATGATCGCTGTTTTCATTAATTGTTCGTTAATTTCAGTCATTTTTTCCTTCAAAACAAATATGTGTTTTGAAAACTATTTTGATATTTGAGTATTGATTGCAATAAAAACAAAATTTATTTAATTAATGATAATATAATTAAATCATTGTTTATATAAAATTTAAAATAATATTTGTTTTGATTCTCACAAATAAAATGTCCAAAACTTTAATCTTTATGAATAGGGGATCGTTTAGTTATTATATTAAGTAAATTCTTCAAGAATCTTGTTCAAATTTCTATTCATTTTTGTTTCATTAAATTATATTTATGTTTTATGGTATAAAGAATATAAATTCATAAAGTTTAGTTTAATTTTTCTGGCAGCTCGAGCACACATTTACTCGGATACATTTATTCAGATCAAATTTTATGTTCTAATTTACAGATAAATTCTTAAGTTTATAAACTAGTCTTAAGCATAATATTCTTGGTTTTAAGCATTTCGGTTGAATGTGATGCTCTCAAAAATAATTTAATTTCCAAAATAATCATTTTATATCAATTAATAATTCTAATTAAATGTCAATTTTATTGATAATTAGTTTGTGTTTAAAAGTAAATTGGTAACAATCAGTTGGACAAAATGTTTGTAAATATTATAGGAAACAGAAATTTTAATCATTTGATTACATTCAGTAAACTCTTGTCTATTATTTCTTTTGTCTCTAACTTTAATACTTTATATTAAACCTTAAAATGTTTGGATAACTCATATCAGATGAGTCTTCTATTAATGCTATGAATGCACACCCTTTCAATAATTTATAAAATCAATGATAAAACAAAATATAATAACTTATTGATAAATGTGCTGAGCAATTTTTGTGCAAATGTTTAATCTGTTGCAAAGTGAAATATCTTAATAAACTAGCTAAATTAAAACTATTTATTTTTGACTACTTTTCAATGAATAGTTAATGAAAGAGCAAAGTATTTGTATAAAAATCAGGATAACATTTGAATAAACATTTTTTGTTAATTAGTTTAATTGCATTATATTTTAGTGATTAAACAAAACTTTAAATAAATGATAGAAAAGTTGAAAAATTGATATAAAATTTTTGATTACAATAATTGGCAAAAATGTCGAAAACTTTTAAAATGCGAAGAAATTTGTTCTTATTTTTCACGATTTTTATTATGATCACCACATTTATGGCATTTTTGATTTTTATGTACTATAAATCACACCAACAACTGGTCATCGAAACAAATTCAGGAAAAATTGTTGGAACTTTAGTTAATAGATTAGACAAAAAGGTTTACTGTTATTTTGGTGTTCCATACGCCGAACCTCCTATAAATGAACTCAGATTCGCCAAACCTACACCAAAAGAGCCCTGGAAAGGTTTGATAAAATTGTGATTATGCTTTATTCTTGTTTACCAGAAGTGTATTTCAGGAATATTGAGAGCTGTAAAACAACCCAATTATTGCTGGCAAACAACACGTCATACAAATTCAATTAAAAACGAGGAAATATTTAAATTAGTTCCCGATTGGCGTCACTTTTATGAGAATGACAGGAGTGAAGACTGTCTTTATTTGAATATATACTTACCGAACACTCAACAAACAAATCTGACTGTAATGGTTTGGATTTATGGCGGAAGCTTTCAATCCGGGTCTATAAGTTCGACACTTTATGACGGATCAATTATGGCAGCAAAAGAAGATGTAATTGTGGTCGCAATCAACTATCGGTTGGGAATATTTGGATTTCTAGTGGCAGAGGACTCAGATTTTTCTGGAAATTATGGTCTTTACGATCAGGTATTAGCTCTTCAATGGATCAAAGATAACATTCAAAGTTTTGGTGGTAATCCCAATAATATTGTAATCTTTGGTGAAAGTGCCGGTGCTATAAGTGTTGGCTATCATCTCATATCTCCATTAAGTGAAAACTTATTTTCAAGAGCTATACTTCAGAGCGGAAACCCTGTCGTTCCAATTATATTACTGTCAAAACAAACTCAAACTAAAGCAGCCGTTGAAGTGGTAAGACTTGCGAACTGTCCGCTCCCGCAAACACTTTCAGACAACTCTTCACAAACTTTAGATGAAAATAGTATTTCATGTTTAAGACAAAAGGACCCTTCATTTCTATTTGAGTTATCAAGAAAAGCATTTCCAAAAGGAAGGGGTGCATTCGTTCCAATTGAAGCCAATGAATTCTTTGCAGAACATCCCATCGATTTGGTTAAGAAAAGACTCTTCAACTCAAATAAAGAGATAATGATTGGAACCAATCCTTTTGAAGGTTCAAAACCGCTAAAATTATTTATTCGTTTAAAATAATGTTTTTAATTAATGAACAAAACAGGCGCTCATTTCGCTAAATATGGACCCTTTAGTAGATATTGGGATTGGGATAAAATCGATACGAACTTTACTAAAGAAGGAGTAATTGAATTATTGAACAAAACTATTCCCGAACAATTCAATAGTATAATTCAAGAAGCTGTTGACTTTGCTTTAAGTGACTTAACTGATGGTTCAGATGCTGTTCAGGTTTGGAACAGATTTATCAGAATAGTGGGCGATATTATATTTGTTTGCTCTGATTTTCTATTTATTAATGAATATTCGGCATCCAATAGAAGTGTTTATTATTATCAGTTCAGACATAAACCAACCTATAATTCTTGGGGTCCCAAATGGGCTACCGGTGCAGTTCATGGAGAAGAGATTCAATTTGTATTTGGAATTCCACTTATTCTGCAAAAGATGTATACTCTCCAAGAAATTAAATTAAGTGAAAAAGTTATTAACGTTTGGACTAATTTCGCTAAAACTGGGTTTGTTTTGACTGAAATTGCTTTTAAAAAATTATTTAAATTAAAATCTAATCTAAAAACAATAGAAAGGCTTCGGGTTATAGACAATGGCCTCAATATAGAGAGGATAAACCGGTTTATATGACTTTTGAAGTCAATGAAACACTTTTGATGAAAGGATTTCCCGGTTTTAAATGTCAAGAATATTATGAAACAGTGATGTCTGCAGTGAGAGAGTATTTTAAAGAAGGCAATGAAGTTCCAGCTTAGGGACTGTTCGGTCAAGTTTTAGCATTTTCTGTAATTTTCAATATTTTGTGTTTTTATTCTTAATTTTTGTTGTGTTCAGCAAAAAGTTATAACACTTTTGGAAGTGATATTCAATTAATAAATTACTGTATTTCCAGATTTCGTTTTATTGATTAAATTTTCGATTAGTTTTAATATTTTTGTGAGTATTTCTCAAAATTCAGTTCAGTATCTAATGATTATTCTAATCATTAAGTTTTGTTTCAGCAAAAAAAATCTTTCAAAAGTTTCTTTTAGTAAAATAAGTTTTAATAAATATTAAATTGAGAGTTAAGATAAAAATTAGTGCCGTTTCGCTGAACTTTGATTTAAAATTGGAGACATTTATTAATATTTATTTTAAAAGAGATAACATTTAAGTTATCCTTATATTAAAACTGAGGAAAAGTCCACAGTTTATGCATTTCTAATCAAGTGATAGTTTTTTACAAAAAATAAGTTGTTTTACAACTTTATATTTATTGCGACAAATCTTGGAATTATTACTCAGTTTTCTAAAAGACTTAATAGTTTTGACCCGATTTCCAACATTTAGTAATTATTTGTCTTCAAATTAAGGTCAGTATATAATTATTATTAATTTTCTTAAACTAAATTCCCCTTGTTAGAAATTGCTTTTAAATAAGAATTGAAGGACAAAATAGCAATTAATTAAATATTCAACAATCAGTAATAACCTTGTCTAAACTATTTATTTAATCAAATTTGTTGTCAGTTGTGTTAGAATTTTCCAGACTTAATATAATATAATAAAATTCATTTCCTTTAAATAAATCCTTTCATTTTACTGACGATTTTTGTTTGGTTTCCTTTTTCATATGAGTCACACCTAATGATTGCCCAAATTCTCTAATAATTGTAATTTCGTTTCGCAGACTATAAAAGCAGTTCAGACGAAACTTTTGAACTGAAAATTTTTGAAGTGTTGATTGTTTTGAGCACTTTTAGTGAAAGTACTCATTAATCTTCTAATAAAAATAAGTAAGTAAAACTTATTTAAAATCTACTTGTTCAGTCTTATAAACTAAATGTATTTTTACTAAATACAAGAGTAAAATACATTTAGTTTACAAATAGTCTAAAAATTTCTCGTTTTATTAAAAGTTATTAATTTCTCACTCTTTAGAAACACAAATTAGACTAGATTATATTAAAAAAAACTCGCTAATTATTTATTTTCTTTGAAATCAAAATGGTTTCGACTGTTAAAACATTTAATATATTTCTTTTATTTTAATATTTTCTTGCTAACTTTACAATTATTATGCTATTTTAGACTAAAATAAATATATATAAACTGTCCATATATTAGATTCTTATTAATTATTATAACATTATCTCCGATTTGAATATGTGTTGAACTGAAGGTAAGACATAAAATGAGTTATTAATGAATTAAAACATAATTTATTAAACAATATATAAAATGTATGTAATATTAAATCAGATAAGGTTTGAATGTCTTATAAGTATGTCTTCTTAAGGTTAAAATAAGAAGAATATGAAAGTACCCAATTCTCTGACATAAGGCGCTATGGAGTGTTACCTCAGTTTCTTAGAGAGGGTGGCGTACTACCTAGGTAACACACCATGCTATTTTGAAGTTTACCCAAGTCAGGGACTGTCACATAAGGCGCCTCATGTCAGACAATTCGGTGAGAGAAGTGTTAAAAGATTTATCTTATTATAAATTCAGAAAATATTTATAACTTAATTATCAAGAATTCACTGATTAGTCCTAAAAATTCACTCAATACAGTCTAATCTCCTAATTGGCACTCAATGTGCGATATTTCCATTAAATAAGAAAATGGCTTTCCTATGGAAACAGTAATGTTAAGTGACCTCTGAATAAGCAATTTGTAGACACAAATTAGACAAGATTAGTATAGCTTCTTTAGATCATCTCAAAGATTCGCTTATTTGAAGGGTTAAACATTAAGGGGGCAAACATTAGCCGGGTTTGAATAAGTCGGTGACTGTCAATGACCAACACTTTTACCATTTATTTATGTGTTAAAACCCAAACATATTTTTGAATAAAAATAATTAAAATAATAAAATATTTAATTCAATATTTAGTTTAAATATAATATAATCTAATCTATGATTAATTTAAATATATTTAAGTCACAAAAAATAATTAAGTCTTTAATTTTTATCTTAAAATATTGTAACATAAGTACACTTCCATACACTCCCACTCTAACAACCCTTCAACACCTAATAATCATAATTAGAGTTCTATTCATTGAAAATATTTATATTGAAATAATTGATAATTTGATAGATTTTTGGCTAAATATCAGTTTTAAATGAATAATTTTGAGATCATTTCTGCAGATTTTAATTTAATCAATGAATGGAACTTTGAGTCTATCAGTGGTCCAAAGCGACCACATAGTCAGTGGCTCCCAGTGGCCACAGAGTGGCTTTGGTGAACACTTCTAGAGCCGCCGAAACAATTATAACTATTCAAACAAACTATTATTAACTAATTTAATAATTTAAATATTTTTAACAGTTATTGAATGGATCTTTGAGTCCATCAGTGGTCTGAAGCGACCACATATTCAGTGGCTCCCAGTGGCCACAGAGTGGCTTTGGTGAACTCCTAGAGCCGCCGGAATAATTGTTTACTAAACTTTTGAATTACTTTGACTTATGTTTTAAGTCAATAATTTTGAGATCACATCTGCAGATTTTAATCCAATTAAATAATTCAATCAAAATTTACTACATTTCCAATACTTTAATTAAACGGTTTTGCTATTCACACAAATTATTAATGTCTAACAAGCGAATGGACCTTTGCGTCCGTCAGTGGTCCAAAGCGACCACAATTTCAGTGGTCCCCTAGAGACCATAGAGCGGCTTTGGTGAATTCCCGGAGCCGCCGAAACAATTATTATTTACTTGAACAAATTATTTGTATTCTAAACAATTAGAATTAATTATGGTCTAATTTTTCTTTCACTCTTTCAATTCAGGTTAATTATTCTCTAATTGTAATTATATAAATATTTCAATTAAAATTAACGAAATCTATTGTTCATAACTATGCGCAGTAAACTAAAATAGAAACCATTGTGAATGTATTGTTCATAGCTATGCGCAGTAAACTAAAATAGAAACCATTGTGAATGTATTGTTCATACCTATGCGCAGTATACTCAAATAGCAACCATAGCTAAAGTATTGTTCGTAACTATGCGCGGTTGACTCACTTAGCAACCATAGCTAAGGTATTGTTCGTAACTATGGCAGTTGATACAAATAAGCAACCATGGCTAAGGTATTGAACATACCTATGCGCAGTGAATTCCAATAGCTCGACTGAGATATCTGATTTCAAGTCACTCACTTAAGATAACACAATAACTATTTTTCTAGATTATTGGTCGAAATAATTATTCTTTAATAATTATTATTCTAAATTTTCTATTAAAATAATTATTGTTTCTGACTTCTATCTTTCTGATTTTCTTTCCCAAACAGTCAAAGGTTTTTATAAACTTTCCAACAAATGCCACTTTCTGTACTTTTCCAGATTTTTTTTCGAAATGGGAAAGGCGAAAACCGATTCTATGACAGAATTTGATTATATATTTTATTATATTGAAAAAAATCATATATTTGTTAACCATTTATTTAAAATAGTCTTTTTAATTCGTATTAGATTAACAAATGGATACCGATTTTATTGAAAAGTATTTGGGCGATTTTGAACCTTTTGAATTACCAAAATGTAAGTCATAAAAGTTGCTAAACTTTTAACTTTTTAAAATTTAAAAATAGTTGATGAAATAAAGACTGAAATCGTTAATATTAATTTTAACGAAATAAAATTAGAAGAAATTTTGGAAACTGAAGAAATATTCGTGCAAGAATACGTAGAAATTGAAATTAAAACTGTTAAGAAAAGAGGACGACCAGCCCTCAATTTAAGTAACGAAGAAAAATCACTACGTAAACGTGAAACCAACAAAAAAGCAGCAAGAAGATACAGGATGAAATTTACTACCAGGTTTAGTCATTATTACAAGTTATAAATTAGAACAGAAATTTAGTAATCTGTGTAATTATTTTTCAGTTTTTAATTCTCAAAAATATTTAAAAGGAAATTTTTATATATATAAAAAAAATTGTTTAATTAAATGTATGAAATAATTTTAGAATTTTATCGAAATTAATATAAAAGCCAACACGACCACAATTTATACATAATTTTTTATTACTGTTTTGATTATATGAATAAAAATTGGAAAAAATTATATTGTTTTTAAGTGCGATAGAACTGTGAAAATAAATATATGTATAATACAAAAGAAGTCAATTGTTTTCGATGACTTATAAATCTGATTAATGCTATTGATAGGTTCTGTTTTAACCGATAAAATAATGGAAATCCAAATATGAAAAAAATATAAATATTAAAAATAGTAAAAATTTGTGTGAATCGTCTTGATTTGTAAATGTTATGCTGTTGGATTGATATGAATGACTAATCAATGGGTGAAAAGGATTCCTACGTTTTTATGATTTGGATTGAGATTAAAAAGTAGATCTATTTCTACATTTTTCAATAAAATTGCAATGTGGTGTAACCTGGCATTTTGCGTTTGAAAATGGTTTTTGATAGGATTAGAAAGTAGTACACGATTATTAAATTAAATTTTAGCTTAAATTTGAGATTAAATTTAATAAAGATAAGGAGTAATTTTTAAAACCAAGAAATGATTTAAATTTAATTAAAAGCTGAATAGCTAAACACGAGATTTCCATATTATCTTCTCAAAATTTTTAATGTAAATCACCATGAAATTTGGTAGAGGCCAAATTCAACGAAACACCATTTCACCTAAAGGCCAATTCAACGAAAACGCCAATTTACCGAAAAATATATTTTTTGACAAAAATATAAATTTCACTACAATTCCATTACTATCTCATCACTAAACTTATTACAGAAAAATATAATGAAAAGTAGTAATTATGTGCACTTTTTTCTTGAATTAAGTTTTCGGTGAATGGTTTTTCGGTGAATTGGTTTTTAAGGGAATTGGTCTTTCGGTAAATTGGGGTTTCGATGAATTGAGTTTTCGGTGAATTGGGTTTTCGATGAATTAGTTTTTGGGTGAACTGGTCTTTCGGTTAATTTGGTTTTCGGTTAATTGTTTTTTGGGCGAATTGGTTTTTCGGTTAATTGGGATTTCGGTGAATTGGTTATTGTGTGAAATGGTATATCTATGAATGGGGTTTTGGGTGATTTGGTCTTTCTATCAATTGGTCTTTCGATTAATTGGGGATTCGGTGAATTGGTTTTTGGGTGAATTGGTCTTTCGGTTAATTGAGTTTCCGGTTAATTTTTCTTTGGCGAATTGGTCTTTCAGTGAATTGATATAACTGTAAAGGAGGTTTTTGGATGATTTGGGTTTTCGGTGAATTGTTCTTTCGGTAAATTGGGGTTTCGGTGAATTGGTTTTTGGGTGATTTGGTCTTTCTGTGAATTGATCTTTCGGTGAATACTCTAGGTGAATTAGGCGAATCTCATGAAATTTATTAAGACAGAGTTAACATTTAAACAAAAAATAATTAAGTACAGTCAACCATGGATGTTATGAACAATGTTTCTTATGAACTCATGTATCTTATGAACTAAATTTTAAACCCTAACAAATGCAACACATATAAAATTATATCATTCATATGAATTAATGTATCTTATGAACTAAATCATTGGTCCCACGTCTGTTCATAACATCCATCGTTGACTGTATTTATAAATAAGTCTAAGTAAATTTTTTAACTAAATTTAAATCTTTTTAATTTTATAAAATAAATTTTAAAAAATGGTTAAACAATTTAAATTATTTTTAAAAAGAAACTTAAATTTAAGGATAAAAAATTTTATAAACAAACACAATATCTTTATTCTAAAAAATTAACTAATTGAAATTAAATTATTTAATAATAATCGGTATAATAAAGGGTATAAATCCTAAATTAAATTATACACATTTATTTTTCAGATTTAAGAAACAAATAAAAAGATGTCGAATATGCTATTTTTAGCAGAAGAGCCTAATTATTATGTTTTACGAAAATGGTTCGACACAAAAGACAAAAAAATTAATGAATTTAAAGATCGGATTAATTGTATTAAAAATCATATTAATAATGGTTCCAATCAAATATTCAGAAATCATATACAAGATACTATAAATATAACAGAAGATAAAGACATTTTTCAATGGGACACACAATTGTTTCTTTTATTCCTCTTCAGCGAAAAAGAAGATTTTCAATTAAGGAAAAGGATTAAAAGGCTTATATTAAATCCAACAAATGATGACAACTTTGAAAGGATGGCATATAAGATAATTATCGAAACAAATGAAGATTACATTAAAATTAAAGATAAAAATATATTAATAAATATCTTATTGTTTACTGAAGTTAATCCCGAATATATTCCAAACGCCAAAAAATTATTTCAATTTGTTATTAAAAAATGCCCTATTTATTTAGAAGAAGACATTAATGAAATCGTTAAATCAATAAGACAACAAAAATTTAAAAATGGAATAAGTATTGTCAACATTAAAGATATCGAACCAAAAGACAACAAAAAATTAAGAATAGTTCGATCACAAAGTCAATTGACCTTTACCCCAAGAACGATCTGTGACCGTCTCATCATTTATGGTGCATTTAATACTTTAATCTCGTCACTAAAAAATTTACACCTGACAATCCCTTCAATAAAGGGGAATATAAATGATATATATAAAGGACTAAATCCTAAAAAATTAATAAAAATTTATAAACAAATCAATGAAAAGGTTACTACTCTTCATATTTTCGCTGAATGGATCGGAATTATTATTGATGACAATCGTAAAATATTATCCGAAAAGAAAATCAGATTACTATTCAAAAATAAACATCAAATATTTCTAAATAAATTACTCGACAAAATTAAAAATAATAATCTGTTCGAAATACTTTTATTTATGCCATTCATTACCACAATTATGTCCGATACAAGATATAAGAAGACTTCAATTCTCATAAAATACTTTTGGAGAGAACAATGGGTTGACAACAGAATTAGAAGGGACATTTATCGTTTAGGAAAAATCAAAACCGTTATTCATAAAGAAAAATTGAGATCAAAATATGAAACAAAATTTAAATTATTTGTAATGCATTTATCAAAAAATTATCAATGTTTTTATGATTTATTTATTATTTAATATTTTCCGTTGAATTCCAGGTAAATTAGAACTTAGTTTTTAAACATATGTTTCAATGCCTTAGCAATATTATAATATCGCATTTTAATCTAAAGATTTTGTTTGCCTCAGATATCAAATTTCTAGTTTTATATTTTTTAATAAATAATTTTGTTTTGAATTTAACATTTAAAAAATTATTAAGCCACAATCAATTCCAATTATCATAATAAATAAAAATATGTTTAAACAATTTAAACAAATTTAACAATTATGCGCTTCAATTTTTATGTTATTCATTAATTGCTACAATATAATCTAAATATGCTGTCCAAATATTATTTACTTTCCTATATATATTAGTTTAAAATTTCCATTGTATTATATTTAAATTTCTTTTTTTAATTTGTGATAAATATATTAAAAAAATGTATTGATTTTAAACCGTTTATCTAAATTTATTAAAAAGTTAAAATAACTGATATTACCAATTTTAAAACTCTGACTTTGAGTCCCCCTAGCGGCCAGTATGCAAGAGCAATTGAGTTATACCTTGTTCGAATCCTTGTGACAAGTACTATCGAATGTGACATAAATCTTCTTGAGGCAAGAAAGGCGGATTTTTCCCATGAAAGTGAACATTGTTCTTTGAAAAACCAAATTTAATTTAGAAAAAACAAATTTAAGATATCTAAATATCTCAAACAACTGTTTTAAAAAAATTTCTAATAATTTTCATTTTCATTTAAGATCAAATTCAATAAGATATGAAACATGCCATAAATTATACTTATGAATTAGACCCCCCCCCCACATTTTTAATAATTGCTCTCTACGTTAATCTCAATTAATTTTTTTGTGAATAATATATAAAAATTGATAAATTTAGTAAATTTTGTTTAAAAATTATAAGACAATAAAATTAGATTAAATTCGATTTAATTCATTTGAAAATTTAAATTAAATTTTTATAAATACTTTTTAATAAAATTTTTTAATTTAGAGATATAATTAAGGTTTATCTCCTCATTGTGTATCTGAGTTATCTTATCTTTCAATTAAAATCAATTCTCAGTTCATTTTTAATCATTCTTACATTGATTAAACTTGTTAAATTTACAATTTTTTTGCTATTTTACTCTAAAATAAAAATTAACCTTGAGTTTAAAATATAGACCTTAGACTTTGTTCAGACCTTTTGGAGAACCCTTTTATCGTCGACTGATTACTACAATATTATATTAAAGA